>PVLC010003533.1:0-96484 GCA_004027655.1 Graphiurus murinus | reverse complement strand
ACAACACTACTTCTTTTGGGTATAATTTGAATGGAGACTTCTAGAACTACCAGAGTGTACTCACTTCCACATGCTCTAGTATAAGAAAAATATGGAGATCAGATACCTCATTTTGATTCATAAGAGTACTCCTTCACTTGCCAAAAAGATAAACATGGTGGTGATGAAAATGTGCTTCTCAATAATCCTAGGGAAGAGTCCAGTTAACTGGCTATGCTACTACACTCTGAACTCCATTGGTGAGCTAGAGCCAAGGTCATGTTCCTGGTGGTCTATTCCCAGCTGCTAACTGAGCATGATAGGGGTACCAAGGCAGGCCCATTTCATTCCTATACTAATGGGCACCTTGGCTGGAATAATGCCCATTAACCTTTCTAAACAGTTTTAGAATTCTGCTATAGTTTTATGATCTTTTCCATCCAACCCTCTTTTCCTCCCTCCCCTTTTCCTTCACAGGAATGGATCTACATCATGGTCTTATGAATTTTCCAATCTCGGATTCCTTCCTCTTTTTAAAACTCTTTTATATTTAATCCTATCTTGATGCCTGCTTCTCAGAGAATCCAGACTAACACAGTGAATAAATGAAAATATTTTCAAGAATTCCCTTTGGTATAAATGGAAAGCAAGTGGAAATTTAATGAGTAAAATAGACCCTATGGTCAGGTCCCAGTGAATAATATAACTGAAACATAAGCTCCATTTGTAGCAATAGTTTTCTGTAACCTCCTCAGACACCAGCCATAGCTGTTGTATAGTTACATGCTAAACATGTCCAATATCTATTTATTTTCCTCAAAGCTTTCTTGAATCTATGGATGACACCTTGGACAGTCTGGATATTCAAAGGAGTTACTACTTCTGGGGAAGCCCTGAAAAAAAGGAATAATATATCAATAGATAAATGTCCCAAACTCCCATCCTTTAGAAAGATAGTTCTGGATGGTATTCTGTGTGCTTCAAGATCTCTGCAGAGTAAACTCCCCTTGCCTAATTCAGCAACATCAGTAAAACATCCACTTTTGGCATTCTTTTTTCCCAATTCTACTCTCTTGTATCCTTTACTCCTGTTTCCTGGGGTGCTATCACGTCCACAGCCTAGTTTTTCCAGGGCAGTGTGATAGGTTGCTGAGAGACCAAAGAAAATACCCAGAGATGAGATATTAGGCATAAGACTTTATTGAGAAGTGCTTACAAGGAAGGTCAGTGGTGACAGGATGAACAGATAGAACCTCTGTTCCTCATGGTGATTTGCCAAGCAGTGCCTCCTCTCCCTCAGAATATTTTGTCCAGTGGAGGCTGGCTAAAATGGCATGCATACTTCCACAGGGCTCTGAAGAGGGACTTTATGTGTTAGGCTGCAGAAGGAGGGACATCAGCAGCATAAGCTTACTTAGTTTGCTTAGTTTCCTTGTATGCTCAGCATTCCAAGGAGTTATTTCCTAGTGTACATGCAAGACAGTAGCTTTCTAGAGATAACACTAATTTTCCCTAATTCCCAGCACATTATCCTTCAAAATAATATGTATCTGGACATTATAGCCCAACCTACTTTCACTGTTCCCTTCACTTGTTTAGGTTTCAGTGACTGGAAAGGGGCATTCAGGGTGCTCTATTACCCCCCTTTCATTTGAGGACAACACTGTTTTCTGCCAAATGAGCGACAAACACTCATTCTCCATTTCTGATGCTTTACCTCTCTCACTCCAGCCCCCAGCAGCACAATTAGTTGCAAATGGAAAGTCCTCCGCAATGACACCCATCACATTGCATCATTATTGTTAGTTCCCATGCCTGACTTCCTAAGTGGAGGGAAATCTTATCTACTGGAGTGGCTTGCACATTGTCTAGTGCTTAGAAGTTTCTCAGTACATTTTTTGCCCCAAAACAAGCAAAACAATTAATGAGATATTTTAAACAGTGTATGTTATGATATAGAAAGGGTATAAATGTGAAAGGTTTAATGTTACCTATCTTGTTCTGAACACATGTAATATCATAATAACTACTTATAATAACTATTTTTAATAGTTAAGCTTTTTAATAACTAAGTTTTATATCATAAATAAAGCAAACGCTTATTTTGACTATTAAAGAAATGGTTTTATCCTGGGAATTCTCATTCCTATCTTATATGATCTCAATTTCATTTAGTATTGAATTTGAATGACTTTAGAATGGAAAGAGAAGGAAATTGAGCAGCACTGACTCTTCCTGTATGGTTCTGGCATTGCACCATCTCCTTTGAGCTTCATTAAGCAATGATATAGAAAAGTCATATATCTTTAATTCTATTTAAAAGGCAATGGAATAAAAACCTAAAAAGTTAAAATAAATCACTTAAAAGCACATAGATAAGGATCTTAAGGCTAAGATTTGAATCCAAATATTCTAAAAATAAGAGCTTTTCTTGTCATTTGCCTCACACATAATTATTATTATCTTAACTGACCTAAGATAAAATGACAGATACCATAGAGAAATAAAAACCAATATGATTTGCTAACATAGTGTCAATTAATTAATAAGGGATAATATATTCTGAAACAAAGATTATTTTATTATAGGTATTTTAAAAATAAAGAAAAATCTAGAAATTACATACCATGAAAATGAATTTATCTGCACCTGTGAACTTAAGTTCATGATAAATATAGCAAAAAAAATAAAAACTTAAAGTAATGTTAAGAAGTTTAAAAAATCTAGAATTACAAGAGTTTATGAAATTATAGTATATTATAAAATTATAGAATATTATGAAAGACAAATAATATATGCAAAATATTAGTGAGCATATCAACATATGTATTCTTTATTTCAATATTTTTGTGTTGTGTTTTCTAATATTTCTCTTCTCTCTTTTATCATATTAACTAGACATCTATAAGCACAACTAATAAGTTTCTTCTAATGAGATACAGATAATAACATATATATTATTTCTCTTAATACATGAAGCACATAACTGACTGAGCAGCTAGATTGTAAAGTAAATCTCAAAAGATTCAACATGATTTCTTTAAAACAAACTATATTTCTTTAAAACAAACCATATTCTCCTATTGCAATGCTGACTTCATTACACTCATAGACAAGCTTAATATGAGGGTAAAATAGATACTTAAAAATTTGGAGATTTGATTATTGAACTAAAATATTTTTTAAATTCTTGAAAAGTCTTTTTTTTTTCCTTTTTGGTGGTGGTGGTACTAGGGAACTGAACCCAGGGGCATTCTACCTTCTACCTCGGTGCTAGATCCACAATGCCACTTTATTATTTATTTGTTTATTATTTTTTGAAACAGGATCTGTCTGAGCTGCCGAGGCTGGCCTTGAGCTTGTAATCCTCATGTCTCAGACACTCCAGTGCTGGGACTATAGGTATGCACTACCACACCAGGCTTGAGTAGTTTTTTAATTGACTATTTTTATTATGGTAGAGTGATCAGAAAATGTTACTTGCCAGAGATTTTAACCATGGGGAAAGAATGAGTTTAGGAAATGTAACAGGGATTGATTGGTGGGAAAGTACAATCGATTTTTTGTGGGGGGTACTAGGAATCAAACCCACGTCCAGATCAGAACAATAGCATTTTTATAAACAAAATTAAATTTATGATAACATATAATACCAAAGAAATTACAATAGAAATAGCAAATATGTAGAACTAAAAGAAAATAAACTTACTGTATATTAAAATATCTGTAACATTGCCAAAATATCTATAACAAAGAAAATAAACCTACTGTATATTAAAATATCTGTAACATTGCCAAAATAGTGGCTAAAAGATTACTGTTAACCTAAAATGTCTTAAGGAAATAAAAATAAGGGATGCATACATATTCAACTAATAAAATAAAAATTAGGAGAAGAAACCTAAAGTTTTAAAAGAAAACCCAGTAAAGTGTCTATTTAGTTCAATTGTCCATTCCTTGATGGGGTTATCTATTTTTTATTAGTAGTATTAAATCTTTTAAGTTCTTTGTACATTTTAAATATTAGTCTCCATATGAGGAATAGCTTGCAAAGATCTGTAGGCTCTCTCTTTAGACTCTTAATGTTCCTTTTGATGCACAGAAACCTTTTCATTTAATGCCATCCATTTATTAATTCTTGTCACTTGGGGGTTATATTGAAGAAGTTTATAGCAGTGCCTCTACATGTTAGAGCATTGATGCTATTCCCTCCTCTTTAATTTCAAAGTCTCTAGTATAATTTCTAGGTCTTTGATCCATCTTGAGTTGACTCCTGAGCAGGGCAAGAAGTTGGGATTTAATTCCATTTTTCTACAAATGGTTCATAAATTTTTAAAACCTCTTAGAAAACTAGGAATAGAAAAAAAGTCCTTAATCTGATAAAGGTTATACACTATAAAAAAATAAATAAAAACCCACAAACATTAGTCATGAGTGAAACTTTAATAGTATTTCCATGAAAAGTCAGAGGAAATCAAAAGTTTTTCCTTTCACTCAGTATTTTATTAGAATTGCCAAAAATTCCATAAAGATAATGAAATGGCATATAATATTCAAAAATAAGAGATAAACTTCTCTCTGTTTAAAAACAATATGATTGTCTATCTAGAAGTTCCACAAAAATCATAGCAAATTCTTAGAACAATGCAAAATACTCAATAAAATTTTAGCCGCAATATCGTTACAAAACTATAACATTTTATATACACAAATATCAATCCAAAAATGTAATAGAATAATACCACAAACAAATGCAACAATAAAATATACTACTTCTATTACAAGTTAATAAAAAGAAAGAACAAAGCAGATATACTTCACCAGGAAGAGAAGATGTAAAATAAACTCGTGATAAAATGCTCACAGAAGGATATTCAACATAATTATTCTTTGGGAAACTTACTATAAATTAAAATCAAAACAAAATGCCAGCTTGGTGTGGTGGTACAAACTTATCATTCCAGTATCTGGGAGGCTGACACAGGAAGTTTGGAGGTTTGATGGTGTAGCTCAGAGGTAGAATGCCGCTGGGTTTATTCAGTCCCTGGTTAAAACACACACACGCGCACACACACACACACACACACACACACACACACACACGATTCCATTACACATCCATGGAGGTTGAAATTACAGATTAAATGAAAGTGATGGTATCCAGCACAGACAAGAATCCATAGGATCTGTAATTCTCATATGCTACTGGTGAGAATGCAATGTGACACAGTCATTTCGGAAAATAGGCAGTTTATTATAAAGTTAAAAAATAGTCTTACCATGTCATCTAACAATACAAGTCCCCAGTTTTATCCAAGAGAAATGAAAGGGTATGTTGGTGTGTTGACAGAAAACCTGTGAATGAAGTGATGAATGGATGTTTATGGCAGCTTTATCCATAGTCACTGAGAACTGGTACAAATCAAATGTTCCTCAGCAGGTAAATGGATAAACCATAGTATGTCCAGTCAGTGGATGACTACTATGAATTAAAAAGAAAGAAATTACATTTACATATTTTATCATGGGTATATTCTGAAAGCATTGAGCTAAGAAAGTCAGACACTCAGCAAGATTCCTTTTACATGATCTTCTAGGAAAGGCAAAGCTAGAGGGACAGAAATCGGACCAGTGACTGCCATGGGTTGGTGGTAGAAGAGAGGGCACAAGGAAACTTCTGGGGTTGCCTTAGTCTGTTCGGTCTGCTGTAAATAAAATACTATGAACTAGGTGGCTTAGAAACAACAAGCAATTATTTGTTATACTTTCAGAGGCCAGGAAATGCAAAATCAAGGAGGCAGTAGATTCAGTGTCTGGTCAGGGCCCATTTCTCACCGAAGATGCCTTCTGCCTGATCCTTGCATGGCACAAGGGACATGGAAGCTCTGTAGAATCCCTTTTATAAGGACACTAAACCTATAAATGAGAGTAAGGCCCTCATGACCTAATCACCTCCCAAAAGCCCTATCTCTTAATAAAATCACCTTCAAGTTTAGGATATCAACATATGAATTTTGAATGGGACACATTCAGACCATAGGAGGAGTGGTGGGAATATTCTATATTTTAGGTACTGGTTACATGACTTTATACATTTGTCTAAACTGATTGAACTATACATTTAAAAATAGTATATTTTCTGATACAGAAATTACACCTGAATAAACCTGAGTTTAATGTAGAATGCACATGTGACCTATAAAATGCCTGAATAAATGATAAGACATCTTAAGGTTTGAAAAGAATGATTAAAGAACTAAACCCTTTTCAAATTAATCACAAGATTCAGTGGGATTACAATCAAAACCTCTTGTATGTTTTTAGGAAGTTTCTAACATTGACGTGGAAATGCTATTGGAATAGATTAAGCATGGTATTTTGAATATACACAGGTTTGGGTGACTTGCTTTAATAAGATATCAAAACTTATTATAAAACTAAAGTCATATTGTAATATGTAGTGTAATATTGGTTCATGGAAAGTTAGAGCAATAGGAAAAAATGAGCACTCAAGAAGAGATTAAAATTTTGTGGGAGTCTTTATATAAACTAGAGAAGACATTAAAAATCAAAGGGAAATGTATTTATTCAATAAATGATGACAAGCAATAAGTTTCCTTGCAAAATCAAATACCTGAATCAAACCATGTAAAATTACTATGTCTATAACACAGTGCTAAACTTGAACAAAGAAAATGTTTAAAACTATAAGATTAATGTTAAAAATCATAATTTAAGAGATTAATAATTCCAACTAAAATAAGTTTTAAAACTTCTATATTCAAAAAGGGAATACAGAGTTTAAATAAATACAATAATCTGGAAAAATATAACCAGTACATACTATAGGGAATGGGGAAATTTAAATATATCTTATCAGTCTATAAGAATATGGTAAACAATCCAATAGAAAACGGGCAAAGGGTATGCATTGATAATTCAAAAAGAGCTAACAGGCAAGTAAGTATGAAAACAGTACCAGTTGGGAAACAAATGCAAAATAAAATGAGATATAATTTCTAACCATTATACTCACAAAACTTATAACAATTTCAAATGATAGGAAGATGTGAGAATGGAAAACTTATACACAGCTGGTGGGAATGTAAATGAGTGCAACTGCTTTGGAGAGAAACTCATAAAATTGAAAATAAAACTACCTTATGACCCAGCAGTTCCATTTTTAGCATACTCTCATACATGCAATATATGCACATAGACACCCATTACCATTGTTCTTCCTTGGACAAAAGAAACAACTTAAATACATATTAATAAAGGGATAAAGAATTAAACTACTTATCATATACCTATGAATATATGCATACTATATAAATTTATAATACATATGCAATAGTAATAACACTTAGCACCAAAATGAATAAATCAGATTCACTGAATCTAAATGGTGTTATTTACATATTTTAATTTAAAATATATAATGTTAAGTAGACAAAGTTACATTATAGACTAATGTACAGAATGCATTACTATTGCACAGTAATTAGTTTGGTATCTTTGCACAGACATGTATATGGATAGAAATTTTAAAATTTGGACAAAAACTGTACTAATATTAATGATTATAGTTTTTTTGTTGTTTTTGTTTTGGTTTTTTTTTTTTGGTTTTTTTGTTGTTGTTTTTTTGAGGAGAGTGGTGGAGAAAATCTGCCTGTGTAGAAGAACATAGGGAACGTCAAGTTCATGTCCACTATTTTATTTGATTAAGAAATACAAACAATAGGCTAGCAAGCACATCAGGCCCAAATTGACTAGTAGAATAATGTTTAGCCATTTCTCATAGTACTCTACATAGTCCCGGTTTATAGTTTAAAGAGATCTCAGTGGGACCCTATTGCAAAAGAGTCGGCAACATGGCAGAACATAAAAGGCTAGTCCTCATTTGATGACTGGATATTCACCTTCTTATCTTAAAACAAGCCTAGTAAATTCCAAGTTGATTGCTACACTGAGGGCTCTATCTCCTCCAGACCTGGCCCTGGGGCATCACAGACACCTTTGTGTAGGATGCTAGAATTCCCAACAGGAAAGATATCACAAGATACCATGACTACAGACTCCTCTCTTGGGTCTCCTGGGAACTTTGTTGTTAGATATCTTCATATATTTTCTCCAACTCTGATGAAATTAAAAGTAGATTATTTTTTAAAACATACTGGGGATTCATATGTTAGGACTATTCATCAAATGAAGTTATTCTATTCCTGGATTTGTACCTCAAACAGGCAACCTTTGGATATAGTCATTAATTCCTGGAATGACAGTCAATAAAAATTAAATAAAGTATATTCAAACCACTGACTAATTAAGTCAGGGAGAATCAGTATTGTCTGCTTAGTTTTGCAAGTGTAAGTCAAAACATTGCTGAACATTCTGTCTCCTCCAATAATATAAATTGAGATTGCCATATTTTCATCAGGAATTTTCAGTTCGCTTACTTACATATATCAGAGTGGATAAGGGTTTCATGAAAATTTTTTTGGAGTGCATAGTGCTAATTCTCATAGCCGGCTTTTGAAGTTACGAGAAAGAGAAAGAGCAGAAGTGCATACGTATTTCCTTAATGCCAATCGTGCATAGGTACTGTGCCTGAGTGAAAGATATTTTGAAAATGGTCATTTCTCTTCTTTCCTTGGCTTTGTCAAGAGAGAAACGTGATCGAGCCAAGGTTGTTTTGGTTAAAGAAATAAATCTGGGTCTTTTCAACATCACAAAACAAATGGTTGAGGCTGAAACATCCTACACAATAGCCATACTAATTTTACCTGAATCATTTCAAAATAGATATGACTTTTCATAACAAATATAATGAAAAATATTAATATTGTACTCATAAAGTTTTTCAGTACTTTACCTAACTGGTAAATGCATTAATATCATCTTTTTTGTTATTGTTGTTGTTGTTTGTTAAAATGCATCCTGATACAAAAAAAAAATAAATTTTTAAGAGTTGTAGGCTCTATGCCAAATGCATTTTGGAGACTTCTTAACAAAATGATAATTTTTGTTTTATGGTGGTCATTTGTTTTAGCAGTTGTGTGAAAGCAGTCACTATTGATTTAACATCTATTTGAAAAGGTAAATTATCATAAATAAGCATAGTATTCATATTCCTACCTGTATAAAAGAAGAATCTGCATTAAGATAATCAAAAAGTAGGTTTGAAATGCAGACACAAGCTTCATAGAGACAGTACAAAAGTCAGCCCTTTCCATCTATGCTATTTAAAGCTATCACATCTTCTGACCTTACTTTTCAATCTTGACTTTTCATACTGGCTGCACACCACAGTTCCGTTTGCAGAGTCAAATGCAAATAAAAAAAATGAAACTTGCGGAAAATATTATAGTTCTTAATAGGTTTCCAATAAAGCACAGGGAGTAGAAAAAGCCAAGACCTCTCAGAATATAACAGAAGCATCCTGACCCTTCCACAGATAATTTGCCTAATAACTTGATGCTTGGAAAGAAACTGGTGCTAAGTGGAGAGTTACTAGCAAGAAAAATATTACATATAGTTAGATAAGAGTAAGAAGTTCTGGTGTGCTATTGCATAAAAGACTATAGATAATAATAATGTGCAATATGTACTAGGAATTGAACCCAAGGGCATTCTCTTTCTGAGCTACACTTCAGCCCTTTTTATTTTCTATTTTGAAACAGGCTCTTGCTAAGTTGCTGAAGGTCTTGCTAAGTTGCTGCGTTTGGTCTTGAACCATCTTCCTGTGTCAGCCTCCCAAGTACTGGAATTACAGGCATGTATCATCATGTCCAGCATCAAGAAGATTTAGACCAAATTTTGGTTTTGTGAATCCCACTGATGTGCTGTGGGTAATACAATACATGTGCTAACTAGTTTTTATTTTATTATACTATTCAGAAATTGCAAGAAAATGCTCTAGGGTTCAATCAACTTTTGAGCCGTGTGTATGGTCTAACTATAAGAAAACTTCAACTCTTCATTTAACAAACAACTCAGGAATAGATTACACACAGATAGAGTGTGAAAATAAATGATATTCTTATGACAGCTTTATACACTTGCTTATCTTTTTAATAATAAACTCATTTTAAAGTTATTGTGGCTTAAGAGAACATGGATAAGGATCAAAAAAGTGTGTTGCTATGCCCCCTGCCAATTGAGTGACTCTGGGAAACTTAATGTTTCTGAGTTGCATTCATATCACTTTAAAAGTGATAATGAAGCCAGGCGTGGTGGCGCATGCTTGTAATCCCAGCATTTGGGAAGCTGAGACGGGAGGATCCGGGTTCGTAGCTAGCCTCAGCTACCTAGTGAGGCCCTCCGCAACTTAGTGAGACTCGGTTTCAAAATAAAGAATAAAAAATAGGGCTGGGGGTGTAGCTCGGAGGTAGAATGCCCCTGAGTTCAACCCCCAGTACCGCAAATAAATAAATAAATAAATAAATAAATAAATAAATAAATAAATAAATAAATAAATAAATAAATAAAAGTGGTAATGAAGATGTTTACCTTACAGTAATGGTTCTCAAATGCAAGTTGCATCAAAGTCACCTGGAGACCTTGTTAAAACACAAATGTTTGGGCCCCGACAATAGAGGGTCTGATTCATCGGGGTTGGACAATTTGCACTTCTAAGAAGTTCCCACATGTTGCTGCAGCCACTTGTGATCCAAAGTTCATCACTGCCTTGCAGGATGGTGGATCTAAAATGAAACTCACAAATTAGAAATACTCAGTGAATGATGGCATTTGCCATTGTTACTTATTTTCTGCTTATAGAAATAATGTAGGCTCGTTTTAAAACTTCAAAAACTCAAGAAAATATCCTGTGTGTGTGTGTGTGTCACACTGAGTAGTCAACCCAGGGTCATTCTACCTCTGAGCTACACCTCCAGCCCAGTTTTATTTTATTCTGTAACAAAGCTTCACTAAGTTACCACATACTGGCCTAGAACCTGCCATCCTCCTGTCTCAGCATCTCAAGTATTGGGATTTCAGGCATATGCCACCAAGTCTGGCTTAATATTCTCAATTTTTATTCTATTTTCTGCAAATTTGGGGTATATATCATGATGAGTTAAATGCAACAAAAAGTATACTTAACTTACAGATGTGCTCAAGCTTCAAAATCTATTCTTATAACAAGTAGGGAATAGAATTCTGTTTATACCAAAATGACTTATATTTCATTGTCTCACTATGAATACACTTTTAAAACTTGATTGTTAAGTTAAACTTGAATTACTAAAATAACATTTTGATCAGAAACAGGTATCATTTCATCACTTTAGCTCTCTTTTAATTTCATCCTATCTGTTCTTAGAGATCCTTGCAAGTTCAAAGGGGAAAAGGTTGACTATATATTTTTTCCTTTTGTAAATCCTGTTCCAATTTGTAATTATATAAGCATCTGTCTGTTTGCTTAATGTCCATATCATATCCTTCTTGGACTGTAAGATTCATGGGGGCAGGTTATCATATTGCTATGATTTGAAAAAGTGTCTCTCAAAGGCCCATGTTAGGGGTTTGGTCTCACAGTGGTACTATGGGAAGGCAATGGAACTTTTAGAAGGCATAGCCTAGTGGGAATACCTTAGGTCATTGAGGGGATGTCCCCAAAAGGAATTGTGGGATTCTAGTCTTTTCCTCCTTCTTTTGCTTCCTGACCATGAGATAAGTGGTTTTTCTCTATCACAAAATTATGTCATGGTGTGCTATCTTGTCACAGGTCCAATTGATCATCAACTGAAACCTCCAAAATATTGAGCCATAATAAACCTTTTCTCCTTTTAAGTTAATTATCTCAGGTATTTTGATATAATGACAGAAAGCTGATAACACAGTTACTTTTTTGTTTACCACTGTGTACTTGTGGCCAGCCCCAACCTAGGCAATGTGCTTCCTTGTCCCAATTTGGAAGGGGAAAAGTGAAGAGAAAGGATGTTTTTCCCAATGTGTGGAGAAATGTCCGTCAGTTAGTTCAATGGAGTAAATCTGGCAAAGAAAGACTATGCACCAACTTGTCGGCTTAAGGGTAGTGAACTATCAATCTCTTGAATAATAACTCTAATAAGGGAAATTAGAATTACCTAAATGGATTAAGTATTTCTGAATTTGAATTTGTTCTGGGAGGTAGAGGTAAACTAACTCAAACCATGAAAGTGTCAAACAAGTGGGGAAGGAGGACAGAAGGGGAACTGGCACTCATTGTGAAAGGAAATCAGGAGCATAGCTAGAGATAACACTTTTAGATTTTCATCAGAGTTCATTCCTTTTTCTTCATCTTCCCTGCTCTTAAAGAGGTGTTAAAGGGCCACATATTTAATTCAATATTGCTGTTAGTTATTGTCCAGCACTATCTTAGAATGCTTCTCTTGGATTGCCTTCAAAGCTCTGGTCCGCTATTTTGAGATCCTAAGCAGATGAATTTTAAATAAAATAATACACCAAAATTACTAGAACCAAGACAGGCACAAAGAGAAATTACATAGAGAAATCCTGCTAGCTTCAGAAATGAGAGAAAGTTATTAAGCAGCTGGAAATATTTTGTTGTGTAATTTGTGAACCTCTTCTGAACAACAGCAGCATTGTTCAGTTGGGTACATTTTCTCCAAAGATGCTACTTTGAACGGGAACACATATATTTGAATGTGACTAAGTTGTAAGTTTCTGGTTTAAAAATGTCTTAATTCTTTACAGTAAAGGATGTCACCAGTCACCATATTTTGATTTTTTTCTGTACTAGTTATTAATATAGAAATACTCTCAATTTTAATGTTATAGATTACTGGCCTGTATTGCTAAATAGTTTAACAAACATTAAATGTAATATATTGCAATCCTGTATAAATTTAAATCCCTCTCCTTTCCTGGCAGTCTGGCTGAATCATGAAATACCACCTCTTGTGGATATCACAGCTATAAAATGTTATTGGCTGGATTATCACATCTTACTTAGATGGTAGTGACAGCATATTGACATTTTACAGAATCCTGGTTCACTAATGATAAAGGGCCCAGTCTTTATTTCAAAACTAAAAAATTATGTTGTGAAAAAAGAATCAGACAGGATCTTAGTCATTTCCTTTCTGTTCCTATAGATAAAGGTGTTATAATACTTAATTTTTGTTTCAACTTGACAGAGCCATGGATGGAGTGTTCAGATATTTTGTTAAACATTATTCTGCTATTGCAGTGAAATTTCCTGGATGAAATTAGCATTTTAATTAATTGTATTCTTTAACATATCTACAAAAATAAAACTTATACAAATTAGTGAGGTAACCTGATGTCCATATCCATGTAAGTATTGTTTAATATTTAAATTATATTAAATATATTTATCTCCTTAAACATCTATCATTTTTTCATGGTGAAAGCCTTTAAATAATTTACTAGCTTTTTTAAATGTGCAATTTATTATTGTTATTTATAGTCACCCCACTGTGCAGCAGCACAACAGAAATTTTTGCTTCTGTCTTAGTATCACTGATAAATCTTTCACCCATCAATCCCTTCTGCCTACTCTTTCCAGCCTCTCGTAAACATCATTTCACTTTCCACCTCTATGAGGTCAACTCTTTTAGATTCCACGTATGAGCAAGAGCATGTGGTAATCATCTTCTGTACCTGGCTTACTTCATGTAACATAAGTGAATTGGTAGAGTCAGTAAAGGAGATTGCCCTCCTCAATGTGAATGGGCTTCATCAAGTCACTGAAGAACAGAACAGAACAGAAGAGCAGAGGATGAGAGAATTCATTCTCTCTTACTGTATTCAAGCTGGGACGTGGGTCTTCTCCTGCCTTTGGATCCAGACAAGGAGAACACCAGCTGTTCTCCTGGGTCTCCAGCTTGCTGGCTGCAGATCATGAAATTTAACCTCTAGAATTGCATGAGCTAGTTTCTTAAAATAAATCAATCTCTAGATAGATGACAGATGATAGATGATAGATATATAGATAGATCCATCCCATTTGTTCTGTTTCTCTTGAGAACCCTGACTAATAACAGGTGTGAATGAAGAAGGGAAAGTATATTTAACATAATAATTTTTCAATGTCATTTTCGTAAGGTCCTTACTATACATATATACATTTAAATGAATTATTTGCATATATAATTTAATCTATATAGTATAAACCTAGAAAACATATTCATGTAACTATACTTTGAGTATTTTTAATATAATAATTTTGACAGGCAGTTTTATGGGAGAGGATAAGACTACTAAATCCTTGGGATGTGGGGTACATGTGGTCAACAGAGCTCTTTCTTTACTTACAAGCCCATTTCAACTGACATTAGCAAAAATAAGTTCCTGGTGGCTTTCTTCCATTCTTAGCCTGTTCTCAAATGTTCTTTGCCAGGTTTCTGCTTACCAATATTCTCATGGACATTGTTTCTGGGGCGGTTTTTTCAGTCCTCACATCACTGGATGGTCCTGGCATTCCCCTATCTGGACTGCCAAGGGAAGTGGTGATTAAATAGTCTTGAGAGCCACACTCTCCATTTCCCTTCCTCTCTTCAGTAAGTAGTCTCTTGCCTTACAAAATGCTACCATGCTATACATTAATTTAATTAACACAGTGCCACCCTGCTGGCACAAGGTACACAGTGGTATTGAAAAACACACATGACTCCATGGAATTTGCAGTTCCAGAAGAATTTCCACATTTGACAAATAGATAACTTGTTACATAATTGTAAATTGGAGCAAAGAAAAATAAGTTAACTTTTTCCCTTTGAATTCCATGATTGAGCCAAGGGGCACCTATTAATGTGATTAGGCAGGGAAAATTAACAAGGAGTTAGGGTAATGGAAGGACTTTATGTAGCTCATTTCCCTAGGTTCCTCCTATCAAGGACTGACAAGGCTACAATGAAAGGAGAAAATCCTCCTGTTGTGATTATCTGTGAGATTGAAGTCTCTGGTTCCCAGTTCTTGGATGCTTTCAAGAAAGAATTCAGAGGAGACACCAAAGCAGTATGTTGTGTCAGCAAAGAAATCTGTTGGATCTTTCTATATCTTTCTATCTGAGTGGAAGTGCAATAGACTCTCAACAGCGAGAGTGGGTCTCCATCAGCTCCTCTAGAGATTCCCATAAAGTTGCTGGCAACTATGTATATCTGGTTCTAGTTACTCAATTTCTGAGGTCATTTGATTGACAGAGATAAGTAGGAGACTGTACAGGCCCATTTTCGCTGCTTCTCATGTGTTTACCCATAAACCAAAAGGTTAATGATACTTTAAAATCATTATAATTAGGTAGGGGTTATTTTAGGTTAACTTAAGATCTTAAGCCCCTTCTGCACAGGGGTATTTCTCTAGACTCTTAAAATAGTAAGTTTTAACTCGTAGAATAAGAAGTCTTTAGCTGGCAAAAATGGTGCATGCCTATAATCCCAGTACTTGGGAGGCAGAGATAGAAGGATCACAAGTTAGAGGCCAGAAAGTAGTAACTTAGTGAGACCCTGTTTCAAAATAAAAAGAGTGTAGCTTGGTGGTAGAACACCTTTGGATTTAATCTCTCAATTCTATCCTTCCTCCTCCCCCCACCAAAAAAAAAGAAAAAGAGGAAGAAGAAGGTCTTTAACCACAGTTTGACTGTTCCCAATATCCTCTTCAAGGGCATAGCTCCAATGACCTAACTTCCTTACGTTAGGCTCCACCTCTTAAAGGTTCCACCACCTCTCAACAACGACCAACTGAGGACAAAGCCTTTAACACATTGGGCATCGGAGGATGATACAGATGCAAAATATGGTAGATGCCTATCATAGAAGTATAAATAGATGTAACCATTGGGGATAGTAATTGATACTGCCTCACAAGACTAAAACATACTTGTCTCTTTTGCCTAGTAATTTCTCATTTGGGAAACTATTCTAAAGAAAAATCACTAAACTATTGAAGGCTTTTGTGGACAAAGATATTCACTGAAGAGTTATCCTTAAATAGCAAACAAAAAGCTACTCACATATGAATAATAGGGAATGGGTTAAGAAAGTTATGGTAGAGCCATTTCCATTAGCATTTTCTATAATTCCTTTTCAATTTTTAAAATGAATGTACCTTATTTAATAATCATAAAATAATTTAAGGACTCCATTTCTTAGCAACTCTACTTATCTCATTACTTCAGATGAAAACATCATTTTTATGTTTTAATATGTTTTGTTCATTCTGAGATTCCTCAAGGATTGGATGGAAGGCAAAGGGAGGTGGCATTTCCTTTGCCACATGCTTCCACTATGATGTTCTGCTCATCATAGCCCCAAAAGGAACATACTAACTGACCATAGAGTGAAACCCCCAAAACTGTAGGCAAAAGTAAATCTTTCCTTTTGATTGTCTCTGATATTTTGTTACAATAACAAAAACCCGACCAACGTAGTATCCATCAGTGCCTGTTGCACCATAAACATATATTCTTGGAAATTTTAGAAATGTTGTAAATGTTTGAAAGCAAAGCAAATAGGTAGCTCATGAAACTAATCCTTCATAGCATGTAATTTTAAAATATGCATAAAGAGGCAAATGGGGAAGGCATTTATGAATCTAGCTATAAATAGGTATTCCAAACTGAACAACAATAACAAACTTTTTCTGGAGACCAAGAAAACTATGAGAAAGGTTCATCTTTTTTGAAGTCTATTCATTTCACCCAAGTATCAGTGACTTATCTGCTCAACCACCCATCCTGATCCATTCTCCCATCATCTATTTGCCTTTTACTATGAATGTATAACTAATTTCTCTGTTCATATATTGGTCCTTTCTTTCCAATTCAATTTTCTTGTGTCTGAAATGATTGTCCTTTAAAAGTGAAATTCTAACTAGTCATTTTCCTGCTTTACTCTCTTCAAAATTTTCCCATTACTCTTTGGATAAAGACAAAGATCCCTAAGGTCCTGGTCGCTGCCTCTCTTTGCAGGTTCAATATCTGCTTTCTCACTGTCTCTCTACTTCTAACAATCCCACCTTCTTTCCATTCTTTGAATAAACCATTCTTTCTGCTACCTCTGGAGACAGCATGTTATGTTTTCTCTGCCTAATGTTATCTGCCTCCATGCTTCAACCCCTGTTTATTCTTTTACGACTTTTGGATATAATGCCCTATCTCCCTAGCATACAAAGCAGTTATATTTTTTATTTTAAATACTTAGCACAATTAACAATTGCTCACTTAGGAGATTATTGGATCAATTATTCCCATCAGATTGCAGTTCTCGATTGTATCAGACCTATGTTGCTCACATTGTAATCCTCAGCATCTGCTACAGTCCTGGCACAAGACTGATGTTCAATATTATTTATAATAATATTGAAATAATATTTCTTTCTCAAATGAATGCATGAGCCTAGATCCAGTGGGAAATTTGGGATAATTACTAATAAAGAAGAATGACTTCAGATGTTAAGGCATGGAAAAGTACTGGCCAACTGAAAGTACATTGCCAAACAAGGAGAACATATATAAACAGAATTATGTTTTTGAATAGAGCCAAGCTAATTGGGTAATGTGAAATGTTTAATTGACTCTTGACAAGTTATTTGACATCTTTGTTACCAAAATCTTCATTATATAATATGAATGAGTTTCTAATTTAAACATTTTCCATTCTCCAAGCTCTATATAAACTTTACTCCAAATTTGATTCAAACTATAATAAAATAATTTTGAACTGTGATGCAAATTACTGTGTGGGATGAATTATAGTGGTTCAGGAAAGAAACTGTAAAGGAAGGAAAAGAAGAAATCTATACCAATCTCTGCAGGATGATCTTTGAAGGAAAAATTTCTGTGCCTCTTACTTATGAATAAGACTCCAGTTTGAAGTGACTGTTTTATCACAAATTTATGTGAGTTAATTCATTGCTAACTATACACTCCTGAGTTCTCTATAAACATCGTGGTTCTATGAAGTAAATTATTAAAATAGCACTTACTAGGAAGAACATTTTTAGCTGTGTTCTTTTTTATAGAAGTAAAAAATTGAAGATAAATAACTTTTGAAGTTTTATTTAAACAAAATTCTTCTATAAACAACTCCAACTTTTCTATACCCTAATTACTGCTTCCTTTTTTTCTTTTTCAGATGATTAGACTCTCCTACTTTATCTCCATTTTCCCTGTAACAAACTATACATATGACCATGATTCAAATTCATAACTTTCACAGGAGAAGCAATTATAGTATGAGCAATGAGTACCAGTAGGGAATACAAACCTGTAATAAGCCATATTTAGGGCTGAAGATCATCTGACTTTCCCATTATTTAGGCTTGGAAAATATTTAACTGACAGTTAAAATTCAACTAGGGAAAATTCTCAAACCTATCTTTCAACATAAAGTGTGCAAAAGCAGATCCACTGTGGTACAATTTTACCATGGTGTGTACCAAAATTAAAGGGAGTATAAATGTTGATGAATTTATGGTCCCTTTAATGTTCAGTATTACCAAACTGAAGTTTAACTGAAGGAGCATTTTTTAAGTGATGAAATCTTATGTTAAGGTCATGCCCATTTCTCCAGTGATAGAGTTAGATGAAACCCAAATGATTAAAGTCCACATTATCACAAGCAATTTGATCAGAGTTCCAATAATAAAGGAATAAGTCCATTCATTTCTTTTAAGTTCAATACTAAATATTCTCTATAAAATGGACTCCTGAACCTTTAGGCAAATTTTAACAATTTTTTTAACAGATGAAGCAAAAATGAAGGTCAGAGTTTACAGAAACCTCAGCCAAGCTGAGATTAACCTTGCACCTGTTCTATTTTAAAAGCCTTTTGAAGAACTTCTGCTACAAATGTTCTGACACATAGGAAAAAATAGACCTATGTTAAAGCAAAGAACCTTAATTTAAGTATTCTCAGGGAAAAATCCAGGTGACTGTTTCTCCACTTTTTAAATTAAGGATGTGCAATTAAAAAATAAAACTTTTATTTACATAGTAGATACTGAAAATATATGTCAGCATATGTTTTATAGCTATTATGAAGTAAAGGAAATAGAGAAAAAGGAAAGCAGGAAAGAAGAGGTCCAGGAACCCCTGAAGTACACATTTTAATACCAGTTAAGTGTCCAGGACACTGGAGAGGCCTCCCTGCCCCTACAGAAGGCAGCATGCATCAGGGCCTGCAGAAGCTTCCATTAATTCTCAGGACTTACAAGCCTTCCCTCTGCATAGGTAGAGGTTGCATTCACACTTTCATGTGGCAAAAAATGTTTCCAAATAAAACTTTATTTTTTCATCCCCTGATTTTTTTGTCTCTGTATATTTAAACAATTTAGACATTTTTAATATGGTTTCTCGTTTTAGAAAAATAAAATTGTCCATCATTTCTATGAAAACATCCCTTTAACATTCAAAACTTCCCAGAATGAACTTGGGTCAGTTCCTTACAGACTAACTTCTGTTTATATCCATTCTCATGTAAATCTCTAACCTTTCTAGATATTGTCTTCCACTCAGAAAATCACTAAATTGACCTGGAAGATGACCAGGATTCATCCTACCTTTAATATTCAATCACTCTCTGAGTGTGGAGCGGAATCAGTATTCAGTAATTCTAAATATCACCTCCACACATTTTAAAGTTCAAACAATACTCATTTTTCACTGGATTAGTCATAAGAATAATCCATATTTTCTTTCCTGAAGTGAAAATCTGAGGAAAACATGAAGTTGTCTCTCTTTTGCTATACCAATTTGAATGAAGTACTTGCTACAGACGCTTCATGGGAAGAAGGTGGCATAGACGCTCTGTAGCTACCTACTTTATAGTCTCCATTTTTTCCCCCTGACCAATTAGTGTCAACTCTTGATTGGAAAATGACTGTCCTTCAGCTATCTTCATTAATCAACAACTGATGTTTTGTTATTTTTCTAAACTAAAAAAAAAAATGAATAAGACCCAATCCTGGCCCTCAATTCATTTACCATTTAGAAGTAGACATTTGTAAACAGTGACCTATAACATATGGCAACTATGTTAGAATAGAATGGAAAGAAAACTGTTATGTGAATATGGAGAAATGACAGCTAACTACACCTCAGAATTCTTAAAGGCTGTTTCGAAAAGGTGTTATTTTAGTTGAGCTTTGAAAGAGGAGTTGGACATCAACCTATAAAGTAGCTGAGCATTTCAGGAAAGGGATGTGGAACAGCAGGAACCAAAGCATGCTCTCCTCTATTCAACAGAAGTGTTTTCATATCTAAAGGAGAATGGCAGATGACTGAAAGTCCTGCTGGTCTATTTGTTAATTCAGCAGCCATATTTGCTCTTTCCTTGAGTCCCTAAGGCATGCCCATCACGGGGCAGAGCACTGACTGAAGGCAATAGGGATGTGGCATAGGGTAAATTATGCTTTTTATTTTTGTTTATTTATTTTTACTTTTTGTTGGTATTGAGGACTAAACGCAGGGACATTTTACCTCTAAGGTATACCCTCAGCCCCATTTTATTTTTTTATATTGAAATAGAGTCTCACTAGGTTGCAGAAGGCATCACTAGGTTGCTGAGGCTGTCCATGAACCTGAAATCCTCCTATCTTGGCCTCCCAAGTACTAGAATTAAAGCCATGCACTACCATGCCTGAACTAAATGATACATTTTAGATTCCCCATCATTTCTAAGATATTATGCACCACTAATGTTCAAACTTCCTATTTATTTCTCATTGAAGGAATTAAAAATGGTCCATGAAGTTACATACATGGTAGTTAATTTATAATAAAATGTCTGTTGAGTGTTTCTAATCTGAAAATCATCAAATGTTATTTCTCTGAGTAGCTGAGGAATCTCTAGCAAACACTTTGACTTGGTTCTCCAGTCTTCAGTTTTTTTTCATTTTTACATGCTGTGGTAGTAGAAAATTTCGACAATCAGTGAACTAAATAAAGTATTCCAACTACCCATCTATTTACTGTCTATATACTCCTGAGGCTACTTTTTGTTGTTATTTTTTTTAAACTTCTCTATAAGGGATGTGACAACTATTGGATCATTTTAGTGAGATGATGTATTTCATTGCAAAGTATGAAACACATAGAAGGAGAGCAAAAGCCGGGCGTGGTGGCGCACGCTTGTAATCCCAGCATTCGGGAGGCTGAGACCGGAAGATCCGGGTTTGCAGCCAGCCTCAGCTACCTAGTGAGGTACTCCGCAACTTAGTGAGACTCGGTTTCAAAATAAAGAATAAAAAATAGGGCTGGGAGTATAGCTCGGATGTAGAATGCCTCTGAGTTCAATCCCCAGTACCGTTAAAAAAAAAAAAAAAAAAAGAAGGAGAGCAAGAGGACCCAAAATTTACTTACAGAAGGCACTTCTGAAATAGAACAATTGTCCCAGACATGAAATGGGTAGGAATGTATTTGACACACCACAAATGTGTTAGAAAAATATGTAGGTCACCAGGCATGATAGCACACAATTGTAATCCCAGTACTTGGGGGGCTAAGACAGGATGATAACAGTTTCAAGGACAGTCTCAGCAAGTAGTGAGACTCATCAACCTGGCAAGACCCTGTTTCCAAATTAAAGTAAAATTGATCTGGGGTATAGCTCAGATGTGGAATGCCTCTGAGTTCAGTCCCCAGTGTGTCACACACAAACACACACACACACACACATACATACACATACACACACAAATATGTAGGTCATAAATGAAGTCTTCCTATTGTTGCACAAGACACATCATCAACTGAATAGGTGCTTTTTCCTAGCTAAACCTGAACACATCATAATTATTATCATGAAGTTAGTGTCACAAAACCATTATTAATCAGAATTAATAAACTAAAATTTATTTACCATCTGTGACTTCTCCCAAATATGTCATTTTACAGATGTGGAAACAGGATAAGAGCATATTCCTGATATATAATAACCCATATTTTTGTCCAGTTGTTTTCTTTAATAAATAATCCATTCAATCAATACTTATTGAATACTTGCTATCTACCAGACAAAGTAATAAATATTGGGTTACACATATTAAAAAGCTATTATTAAGCTTAATAGCTTTAAAAATACGTATCAAGAGAATAGTTTTTACTTTTTCTGATTGACCAGTAGAAATTTTAAATACAAAATAATGTCATGAATTCAGGCACATCTAGACACACACACATAGACACACACACAAGTAATGGATGCTTAATTAATGTTTGTTTTTGTTAGACTACTTGGTTTATATAGGTCAAATTCATATAACACCGAAATACTGTGCTCTTCTATTTGTACTGTGATATTTACTTCAGAGTATCCTGAGTCTTTTAAGTAATTACTATGCTCAGCACACTTCTGCCAGTTATAAGTTTGGGATTTGTTATGAAATAATTTAAACTAAGCTGGGAATCAAAAGACACAGTTCTAATATAATCTCTGCCACTAATTAACTATATGACATTGGTCAAAAAATTTGATCTTTCTGAAGCATTAAAAGTATTAGTAAAATGAAAGCAGTAGGAAAAGTGACAGTAAAGATTATTTTTGGCTTTCACAGTGATGAAAAGATATTATTAATACTTTAGATTATTTTAAGTGATTTTTTAAAGTTTTACAGTTATTCTTAGGTTTGATTGACATGTTCTTATGTCTACCATTTTGTGACCATTTTTAGTCTGTTTACAAACAGAAACAGCCAAAAACATAATATTTGAATAATTCAAATAAAACCACTGAGAATGAAAAAAGATACTTATTAAAATTAGAATTGTAGTAGATCAAACATGATAGTTTAGACACCATTGCAAGAAGAATTGAGAATTAAAAAAAAAAAGACAGATCTGAAGAAAATCCATGAAATGAAACCCAGAATAAAATAGATTGCAGACTTTTATTTTAAGTAAATTTATTGACATTTTCAACAGTTATTGAAAATGAATTGTGTTGTAACGCTACTAATGTTACATCAATTCTTTAAAAGCCACAAGGTATGTTATCAACTGCATATAAAATAATCTATTTGATTACTCATGCACAATTACCTTAATTTTTCCCATGGTTTCTGGCATTCAGTATTGTAAAATAGAAAGCTAACAACAATCTAACTTTTTAAAGAGTTTATTTTTTTAAGCAGTTTTAGGTTCACAGCAAATTTGAGAGGAAGATACAGAAATGTTTCCATGTCCTTCTTGCCCTTACACAGCCTCCCCCATTACCAACATCCAGCACTGGAGTGGTCACTTTGACAGTAAATTTGATCATTAGTAGATGATCTTACATTAATCACCCAAAGTCTGTAATACATGTTATTACTGTTCCTTCCTAAGGTTTTTCGTTCTATGGGTTTTGACAAAGGTATAATGACACGTAGCCACCCTCATAATGTCATACAGAGAGTGTTTTTGCTGCTCTGAAAATCGTCTGTGATCTCCTCATTCGTCCCTCCCTGTCTGCTAACCCCTAACGACCACTCAACTATTATGAGTATCCATGGCTTTTGCCTGGTCCAGAATGTCAAATAGTTGAGATCATACAATATGTAGTCTGATTTGTTTTTTCCAGTTTGAAAACACATTTTCCTTTCTAGATTTTTAAAATAATTTTTTATTTTCAATGTTTTTAGAATTTTATTGGTGCTACATAATTATATGGCATAGTGAGATTCATATATATACATATCTCTTGGCCTGGTTCCTTCCCAACCCCATCCCGCTACCCGTCTTCTCCCTCTCAGTACATGCTGGTAAGGTTGTTAGTATAATACCTTCCTATATGACAACAAGAGTATTTGATCTGTTTCCTTCATCAAGCCCCCTGTATTCCTTCCCCTCCTCTTTCCTCCAATCTCCTTCCACTCTTCTACTGGTCTCACTCCTTACTGGAAGCTAGAGAAAAATACAACAAAGAAAAGAAATTTCTTTGATTCTTATAGCATCTGTTCTTTACTTTGTCATTTCAGGACATTCCTGAGGCAACATCTAATTCTCTGTTACTTTTTTATTTTTTCTTATAATTCATGGGTCACTTTGATATGCTAAAATTCAGATATTCTTCCATATTGGTAATGTTTTATTATCATCAGCAGCATTATTTTTTTGTGTGTGTATGGGTGGTACTGGGGATGGGACCCAGGGGCATTCTACCTCCGAGCCACACTCTGAAACTATTTTATTTTTTATTTGGAAACAAGATCTCACTAAGTTGCAGAGAGCCTCACTTAGTAGCTGATGCTGGCCGTGAACCTGCGATCCTCTTGTCTCAGCCTCCCAATACTGGGATTGCAAGCACGCACCACCATGCTCGGCTCCTCAAGATAATATTTGAATACCCCTTCTGCTCATTCCTGGGACATAATTTATTTGTGTGCTTTCCTTTAACAGTACTTATTCAGTCTTTTCTGCATATTATTTTTTGTAATCTTCACTGCATTCTAGGTGCATCTCAAGCTCATCAGCCACTATTAATCAAATTTCTGCAAAGTTAATATCAATTTTCTTTCCACTAACTTTAAACTAGTTTTAATTATTCTATGAATCTGAATTTTTCTGTTCCACTCTGCTGTGCTATAAATATGGCCAATTAAATTATATGTATACATGGTTACACTGCTAGTTTTAGCAAATATAAAGTTAACTAGAATTTGTTTATTTTCTCTAATCTAATATGTAATAGTTGTCAATTATTTGGCATTTTAGATCATATGTAAGTAATAAAATAATCCCAATCTATGGCATTCATGTGTATGCTAATTTTGATGACTCTATTCGAAATAAATCTGAGAACTGTTCATGATCTAAGGTTTAACCCTACCTACATGTATTAAGTAGTACTATCACATTATCATATATCTGGGCAGAAGATGAAAGACTCCTGGGTATGAGATAAAAAGAGAAGAAGAAAGAAAGAAAGAAAGAAAGAAAGAAAGAAAGAAAGAAAGAAAGAAAGAAAGAAAGAAAGAAGAAAGAAAGAAAGAATAATCATGGTATTAATAATTTTATCAGTTATCCCATCCTAATTCCTGAAGAATGACATGAATGGGGTCAAGTAATGCCTGCTAACACAGTGGATTTTGTTTTAGGAGAGAACCTCAAGCTTAGAAAATCAGAATATTAGATAATGGAAAGAATAATCTTTGTTCTAGAAAAAAGCATATTTTATTATACCAAACAGTGAAGAAAAAGAACTCCCTTTGCTCTTGGGAGAGGTAGTATGTTTATGTTCCAAGGCTACTGGTTCTACAAATATTTTGAAAAGATAACCCAGAACTAAACAGTCAATGCCTCTTTGCAAGATATGCAAAAATGAGATATGCAAAAACAAATCTATTCCTAACATATTCAATTACATGTAGCAGAAAACCTGACTAGTTGTAATTTATATTACATAATGATGTATTTGCCTCATTGCCTTTGGGGAAAAAAAAATGTCCAGGGGCAAGTGGTCAAGGATTGATTAGTAACTCAGTGACACCATCAAACAATAAGATAGTCTCTTCCTACTTTTCTTTGATATCTCACAGTGGGAATGTGGCTATTAGATTTCACATCTCATCATGCCCACACTCAAGATAGGAAGACGATGGAAAGGGTAGCTACTGAATCAAGAAAGCAAAAATCCTAGATACCCTTAGCTGGTGCCCACTCACTAGAATCACATCACACAGTTGCCATACTGCAAAGCAGTTTGAGAAAGTAGGTATTTTCCATTTGAGCACTTTATTCTTGACTATGTTATCATTGACTATGTTATCATTAGGGAGAAATGATTAGGGACTCCGTGTGCTATTCCAAGTTCCAATCTCCAGAGGCTTACATCTCTGAGATGCTGCATTTGTGAAGGCCTTGCTACCACAGTTTCCTTTGTCTTACAAGCTACAATACCTGTCTTCCCTGGTGTTCAGTAAAGTGGAACAAAGCAGATTGCTTTCCTTCTCACAGCTGAGGTTAGTACTTGGTGCACCCATGGTATTTGAAAGGAAGAAAATCACTCCTTGTTTCATAAATATTGGAACAGGGACAAAAATATTAAGTGATTTTCAACATACAAGTCAATATCAGAAACAGACCTCAATGCCAGGGTGCATAATTACAGTTTTATATTGTATGCTGTTTCTATGGTTACATTGCTCATTCTAAATTATCATTGATCTTCCTCTCAAATAATCTCTTATATTTTCTTGGTAGATATGTCTAGATCTTGATTGAAATGTGGAAACAAATGTAAAAATATTATCTTTTGCATTTCTTGCTAGTGGAATTGATTAGGCAATACTTACTGTTACCAATAATGACCATAAGAAATGGTTATCTTTTTCCAGCCCATCAGGTTTTTATTTTTTATGTGCAAGTTGGATTTTTGCCCTACTACATATGAAAACTAAAGCAAGAATTCCATTCAACTTTTTAAAATTTTTATGATTTCAACATCTTTACAAAAACTTGCTATAACTAGAAAAAAATGCCACAAAATAGGATGTGATTCCATATATGTAATGGCTTCCCAACTATATTCCATGTTAGAGTGTAGTGGGGGCTTCTACATGGCAGGTTCTGGAGAATCCAACCCATTCCTCTATCCAACACATATTCCTTCCTCCCAGGCTGTCACCCTGTCTCTGAATTCCATGCTTCTGTCTAGGGTTTCTGATTCTAAAGTTTCTAAGAAAATAATGATAATATTCCAAATCTGCAAGGGCAGAGTGGGGCATTAGACAAGAAAGAATACTTTAATGCACTGAATAAACTGGTGCATGTAAAAATCTGTCTTCAGAATATAATCAAGGATGCTAAAGTCAGCTCTGACCTGCTGTTCTCACTTCAAACATACCATGATTTTGATTTAACTCCATAGCTTGGGGGTCAGAATTGAAATTTCAGTTGATTTAAATGGTTTTAAGACAATGACGACACAGAAAAGTCAATCTAAGCAGTTGTTTGACTAGATCTTCATATTTTGTTGCACTTTCATTGATTGCATAGATAACAGTCCAATAGAACTGCCAAATAGTGTTTGTGAGTGCCTTGTTAATACTGCCTTAGTCATTATTCTACAGGTAATCATGGAAGTGCCCATTATCCTCAAAGCATTGCTCTTCATGCTGAGGAATCAAGCTCTTAGCTCTAGGGAAGAAAGTTCACAATAGCACAAGGACCATTATTATTTAACTTGGAAAGAAAAATAAAAGTCTAATATTTGATCATGACTGCGAGTAAATATCAACAAATGTAGTCCCTTGTGAATAACCCTTGAATATTTTACAATAGTCTATGATTTTAAAAAAAAGTTTTAGACAAACTATGAAAATTTCTGAGATGTAATTGCTCCCGAGGTGGTGCTGGCATTGTATTCCACAGTAAGTGCCTAGCTGGGTATGGTGGCGCACGCTTGTAATCCCAGCATTTGGGAGGCTGAGACTGGAGGATCCGGGTTCGAGGCCAGCATCAGCTACCTAGTAAGGCACTCTGCAACTTGGTGAGACTTGGTTTCAAAATAAAGAATAAAAAAAATAGGGCTGGGGGTGTAGCTCGGAGGTAGAATGCCCCTGAGTTCAATCCCCAGTATCGCAAAACAAAAACAAAAACACAGTAAGTGCCTTGTCCACTAAAATGAACTCCAGCATAGCTGTTTTAAGATCAGTGCTCATAACTGCTTCATTATTTGGTTTCATTTTTACATAAATTTCTATGAGCTAATTATAGGTTTCAATACTTAACTTTCCTACCTGGCTCTCCAAGCTCACTTCCAGAAAGGAGTTTGCGTCTTTGCAAAAACATGTATAGACAGGTAATTAAAGTGGAGTCTGCAGCTTGTTCTATGAATTGCAGCAGTACAATATGCTTCCTGGTTGTAAGATTCAGCATCCTCAAGAGGTGCAAGGACTCTTCTTTATGGACCAGCAGAGCTGGAGACTAATGAATGCCCTCAGCATTGAAAGATGATTTTAAACCTCATAAGCCAGATGTTATGGTTCGAATCTGCAGTGCCCCCCCCAACCACTTATGCATTGAAACCATAATCTCCAAAACAGCAAGGTTCAGAGGTGGGGTTTTTAGACAATGCATGGATCATGATGGCTTGGACCTTATCATTGGATTAAATCATTTAATGCATTAATCCACTGATAGCTGAATGGACTATTGGGAGGTAGAACCTAGCTGGAGGAAGTAGGTCACTGATAGCGTGTCCTGGAAGAGTTTATCTTGTCCTTGCCCCCTTGCTCTCTCTCTCTGTTTCCCAGCTGCTATGAGCTGAGCAGCTCTCCTCCACCACGCCCTTCCATCATGATGTTTCTGCCTTGGAGTCAGCCAACTATGGACTGAGTCCTCTGAAACCATGAGTGCAAATAAATCTTTCCTCCTTTAAATTGTTCATATTTGGTATCTTGGTCACAGAAATGAAAATCTGATTAATAAACCAGAGTTCAAATTTTTCCACAGGGGCCCTTATCCTTTTTTGCTCCCTGTAAGCCTCCTATAAACCATGATTACAGCCAGTCTCTTTCCTTGCCAGATATTTAGCTCCCAGGCTTGTTACTGCTCTTTTAAATGCTCAGCTATGCGAGGGCAGGCACACTAGTATACACACACACACACACACACACACACACACACACACACACACACTCGAGAAAGAGAGAGAGAGAGAGAGAGAGAGAGAGAGAGAGAGATGCACCAATAGCCCATGATCTGGTGCTACAAAAAAAAAAAAACATATTCCTTGCCAGAATTATATGACAGAGAAGCATATAAAATAGTCCATGCTTAGAGTTTAAGAAGTCAGATTCAAAGGTAAAATAAGCAAGGTGCCATCAGACTACTTCAGACCTATTTTTTTTCCAATTCCTTGTGTCTTATCAAAGAAAGAGTGTGAGGACAAGAAAAAGGAATAAATGAAGACTTTTAGCTCCTTGTGCTTAGCATCAGAATAATATCAAAATAGCATCAAAGCTCAGGCCTAGAATTTTCCATGGTATTTTGACATTACTAAACCTCTGTATAGCTGTAAGAACACTTGGGGTTTCTAAAGGCACATCTAACTCTTCAAATAATTCTATGAATTTACCCCCAAATATATATTAGTATTTAATCAGTTGATACCTAAAATTCTATGAACAAGGAAACAAAGTACAGAATCAAGAGTTTGTATCACTTTGAATCTCATTATGATGTATAATTACAATGTAGCAATAAAAGTTTCTTTTTTTTTTTTTTTTTGCGGTACTGGGGATGGAACTCAGGGGCATTCTACCTCCGAGCTATACCCCCAGCCCTATTTTTTATTCTTTATTTTGAAACCGAGTCTCACTAAGTTGCGGAGTGCCTCACTAGGTAGCTGAGGCTGGTCGCGAACCCGGATCCTCCGGACTCAGCCTCCCTAATGCTGGGATTACAAGCGTGCGCCACCACGCCCAGCGCAATAAAAGTTTTAAAAAGAAATTTTTTATTGTACTCAGAATATTATTGGTCCAAAGTAAGTTTTCTATTTTGCAGAATCAACTTACTTCCAGTCCCTGTCTTTTATTATTGATACAATTGTCCTAAAACTCCAGTACTCTGTAGATGTATATGCAGATTAAATTTTAGAAGATAAGTTAATTAGCAATTATTAACTGACCTTCATCATATATTCAAGAAAAAATAAATTTGAAATTCAGATAATTAAAAACTCTACCCAGCCGGGCGTGGTGGCACACGCTTGTAATCCCAGCATTCGGGAGGCTGAGACCGGAGGATCCGGGTTCGCGGCCAGCCTCAGCTACCTAGTGAGGCACTCCGCAACTTAGTGAGACTCGGTTTCAAAATAAAGAATAAAAAATAGGGCTGGGGGTATAGCTCAAAGGTAGAATGCCTCTGAGTTCAATCCCCAGTACCAAAAAAAAACAAAAAACAAAAAACAAAAAAAACTCTACCTGACAATTATGTAGACTGTAGGTATAACTATGAGCCATTTTTCATGGAATTTTTCCCTTTTTCTTCTTGCTATGTTCACATTTTCATGTCAATTACTTATATTATAATGTAAAGAAAGTTTTTAACCCCCAAATTACCTATAGAGCCAGTAAAGTTATAGATACACAAGCTGGATGTTCCATGCATCACCTGAAAAGTTATATTTTTAGTTACATGACTTATCTTTTATTGATGAAGTTACATAAAGACAGCAAGGCTTGATTTTACATCACAAGCTAAATTCTCAGTTCTAATACTTTTTAAAATTCAGCCTATAATTTAGAAACTGCAAATTATAAAATATATTAATTATGAAAGACTAAATATAAAAACATATAAGGTCATACTCCTGAAGTTCTTATCACTTTTCAAAACTAATTAACAGAAACTAGTATATTGTAATGGTGCCTCTTTCAATCATTCAGGTACTTAGTTATTCTTCGAATATTTTGTGTCTATTATATATTGGGTCTAGTCTACTTGCTAGAAATATGATGATAAAGATAGGCACATCTTATTTTCTCATGGATCACACAATATTATTAAAGAAAAACTGTAAGATGCCATATTTGTCAGCATTCTCACAGCTGTAACCTAAAACTTTTGATCGTGTAACTTAGAGGAAGGAAGACTTATTAGCTCAGAGTTTCAGAGTTCAGTCCATGTGAGGCCCAGGATCTCAGGATTTAGGAATAGTAGCTCTCAGGGCATGGTGGCAGGAAGCAGAAAGAGGGAGAGCAAAAAGCTTTGCTCCTCACATCACAGAGGCTGGAAGCAAGACAGAGAGAGAGGGGAGGAGGAACCTTATGTAATACCCAAGGATGTGTCCCCAGGGACCCGCCTTCTTCAGCCACACCCTATTGTCCTCGCCACCAACCAGATAAATTCATTGTAATTCCACTTCTGGAATTACAACATCCATGACTCAATTACATTAGCTCCAAATGCCAATTTATGAGCTCTTCAAGGAGCCATTCTATATCTAACTTGATGCTTGAAAAGTTATGACAGAGAATCTGACTATGGACATTAGGAAATTCTTCTGTAAGAAATGTAATTTCAACTAAAATCCAAATAATGAGTACAGGTTAAACAAGTGAGGATGCTGGTTGGGCATGGTGTGCCAGGCAGAAGAATAGCATTTTGATTCCTCAAAGTGGGAGGAAACAATGATAGAAATCAAAGAGGGTAAATATTATTGGAATAGGTAAATTCTGAGAGGATGACAAGGAAGGACAAGGAAGATGATGTGGGTAACTAAGAAGCCATCAAAGGTTTCTAAGCATGAATGTAACAAAGTAAGACCTGGGCTTGAAAAGATTTCTTTGCATATGGTATAAAAAAGTGAGTAGGATGTTGAGCAAGGGCAGTATGTGAAGCCTCACTAGGGGCCTTGAATAGTCTACTTTTAAGAAGAAGGTGGCTTGTATTAAGTGAAGTGGATAATATTCAACAAAGAAGTCAGTATCTAAATAGTTATATAGCTATCTCTAAATATATTGAGAGAAATGCATAAATTAAGTATGTAAAGAAATTAATTTGGGGGAATTGTCTTCCTCATTTTGGGGACAAGTCAGCTAGCAGAAAAAGAAACTCACAAGCATGCTGGAGCCTTAAGGGCACAAAATGAAACTTCTTGTCCATAGGTGAGAGTCTTTCTCTACTCATGGAACTCATGGAAGACCTGAGGAGTATTTTAATAGTCGTCCAACTAAGTCAAGCCCACATAGAAAAATGTACCTTTTGATTCCCTTAAAAATCAACTGTTTATTGACTTTAACCACATCAGCAAAAATCTCTTCATAGTAGCACCTATATTAGAGTTTGATTTAATAACTTAGCTAAGACATTTGCTTGTTAAAAAAAAAAAATGGCTGTCACCTCAGCTCCATACTATAGCCCTCATGAAACAAAATCCCTTGGGACTTACTCCAATTGAAAAAATAGTATTAGTGTGGAATTTTACATATATGTCCTGTCCATGTTTTATAAATAAGATTATAAATTCAACTAGAATTGCTTGAGCAATAGAAGTAATTGCAGTGAACCAAACCAAGCAGGGGTAATAGTGAGGCTAGTTTAAAGATGTAAGAACTAGAGGTAAGCCTTTCTTCTCTTCATATTTTGGGGTAAGTTTGGAAAAACTGAATAGAGCTGAATATTGCATTCAAAGCATGCTGAGATTTATCTCTGATATATTAGCTATCTACTGCTATGTAACAAATTGCCTCAAGTTAGTGAACTGAGACACCAACAGTCAGGAATCACATATTTAGGAGTGGATTAACTGAGTCCTCTAGCGAGGGGGTTCTCATGAATTTGAATTCAAGATATCAGCAGATTCAAACATCAAGGTTTGCAGACATCTGAAGGTTTGACTGGAGTTGGAGGACCTGTTTTCCACATGGCTCATCCATGTGGCAGGGAAGTTGGTGCTGGCTATTGGCAAGAGTCCTCCATGTAGACTTCTCTGCAGGGCTACTTGAGTGCAGCATGGAGTCTAGCTTTCCCCAGAGCCAGTGATCCAAGAGGAAGCAAGACACATATAATTAAAAACTATGTAAGGCATGAAATCCAAGAGGTAATTGGGGCCATCTTGGAGGTCAGCTACCAATACAAGCACAATACATCCAACCATCAGGGCTGTATCTTTCTACAAATCAGGTGTTAGACTAAAGCACAGACTAAACTTCATAATCAATCTGGACTGCCTATTTTAAAACCTGTTAAGGATTTTATGGACTTTCTTTCCCAAACTATTATACAATTATATGTTTTAGCTTGTTAGAAATGCTATAACAAAATGCCATAAACCAGATGATTTTAACAGCAAAAATGTGTCCTCTTCTATCTCTGAAAGTTAGAAGTGAAAGGCCAAGGGTTGACAGGGTGGGACTTATAGTCAGCCATCTTCTTTTTGTTTCCTCACATGGTCACTTTTTTGAACTAACTGTATATTATTTGTGTCCTCATCCCTTCTTATAACAACACATCATCTTGAATTAAGCCCCACCCAAAATCCTCACTTTACCTTACTTATGTTTTTTAAAGATCCTAGCTCAAAATACAATTATGAGGTACTAGGTATTGAGATACTAGGTATTGAGACTTCAAACCAGGTGTGATGGTGCATGCCTGCAATCCCAGTATTTACAAGGCTGTGAGACAGGAGGATTGCAGGTTCAAGGCCAATCTCAGCAATTTAGGCCCTCAACAACTTAGTGAGACTCTGTTTCAAAATAAAAACTAAAGAATAGGGCTGGGAATGTAGCTCAGAGGTGGAATGCCCCTGAACTGAATCTCTAGTACCACGAAAAAATAATAAAGACTTCAACATAGGAATTTTTGGAAGACATAATTCAGCCCATGACACCATTTGACTTAACCTTTCAAACAGTATATAGCATAGATACAATCACTCAAATTCTACAGTTATTTGAGTGAGTAGCAATGTCAAAAAAAAGTTCACATCATTTACTATTATACTGACTTAACCAAAGCTAAGTTTTTTCTCTTTATCAACAGAGAAGTAGTATCTTCTCCTTCAACATGTATGGTCCTCATGCAAGGAAGGAAGATACCTTCTTGGGCAGCTTTTCTTACTTGACTATATAATTTTCAGTGAAGTCTGCCCTGATCACATCTGCCTTTCCTTGTCTCCTATCCCAAGCAATTTTTTTTTTTACTTTAATCTATGTTTTTAAAGTACTTACCATACATTGTCTAATAAATAATTTATTTATTACATTTATTGTTTGTTTCTTCCAAATGAATCTAAGGTCCATATGGGGTAAGGATTTTTTGTCTGTCCTTTAGTAAAACTCAACAACAAAATGTGTCCTACTAATAAAGGTGCAATTCACTTATTTCCATATTTTAATTATATCACCATTGGACAGATTGCAGCCCTTCCCAGCCTTACATATGGACAAATAAGAGAAACTGAGAAAAGGACCCTCTAATCTGAAAAATGGCATCTCTATGCATTTTTATGTCATCATTTATAGAAAAAATTTATAAAGTCCCTTAGAATTGATTCACATAAAATACTAAATAATAATTGGATCTTGTATTTCCAATATGAACAATGTACCCCCAAAGTAACAAATCTATAGGGAAGATATGGAAGAAAGAAAACACTGCAATATAAATTTAAATGTGATATCTTCCATAAGATATTTGCAAAGGAAAAAAAGCAACATGTCATGTGGTGGAATAAAATTAAGTCTTCTTAGAGAAGTTGATACTGAAATTAAAGGGAAAATGGTATTATGACAAGTAGAAATGGAGAGAGACCTACCAGGTGACCAGAATTAACTGAGAAAACCATAGAACTGTAAATGCCTTGGAATAGTGAAGATTTTCTATTCTAATTTCACTGAACCCTGAGTAAGTATGCCTTGAGTATGCCTGTTGAGGCATAGTAGAAAATATAACCAGAAATATATATATTAAAGTCATGAAGGACACTAAATGGCCATTATAAGTTGGGATTTGTTCATTTAACAATAAGGAATCATGGAGTCATTGAACATTTCTTAGTAGAAGACTAACATACTTAGCCACCAAGCATCTCAAGGAAGATTAAACTAGCAGCATTGAATTTATTTTGAGTTTATAAAAAATGTTTTGAGATAATAACATTATGTAAGTCAAAACTCTTAAACTTGTTTAATTGTAACAGCATTTATTTATTTATTATCATTATTGTGTATGTGTATGTATGTGTGTGTTACTAGGAATGGAACCCAGGAGCATTCTACCTCTGAGCTACACACTCAGCACTTCTTTATTCTTTATTTTGAAACAGGGTCTCTCTAAGTTGTGGAGGGCCTCACTAAGTAGCTGAGGCTGGCCATGAACATTTAATACTCCTGTCTCAGCCTCCCAAGTTCTAGGATTACAAGCATGCGCCACCATGCCTGGCTTTGTAACAGCATTTAGAGTGGATGGATAGGATCAGTACGCACTGTGTGGTTATATCACACTGAATATCACTAATATGTACAATCAATATGGGTTAAATTTTCAAAATAGATTTAAAATTATTTAGAGAAAAAAGTGCTTTAAAATAACTTATTTGGTGTTCTCTATTCCCCCATTCCTAATATGAAGGTAATAACAGCATTTGACTCTCACGGCTGAGGGTGGGCTATATTCTCACCTAGAGCTCAAGATCCTCTTGCAGGCTTAATTGGGTTGTTGGCAGAATTAGATTCCTTTTGATTGAGAGACTGAAATCCCCATTGCTTGCTGACTTTGGAGTGTGAGGCTGCTATCAGGTGCCCTTAGGTCTTAGCCAATGGCTTTCTCGGATCAGGGAAATTTTTCTTCAACACAAGCAAAAGAATTGCTCTCCTGTCTGATATAGAGTCTGATATAATATAATCACTTGAGTAAGTATATCATCACATCAGCTTTCCCATGTAGCACTACTTAATCTTATTAATGAGTCCCACATACATCCATGGGTATGAAATTATGCATGGTAGGTATGTCAGATGACAGGGGTCATCTTAGAATTACATACATGATAACATGCAAATTTTTAAAAAATCTGAAATTCAATAGTAAAACTCAAAGGGGACCAAGGCTGTCAGAAGAGAGGGAAGAGAGAAGTGTTTGAGAGAAATTCCACAGGAAAGCAGAAGAGGCCAAAGAGTCTATCAAGTCAGATTCATGCTGGCAACAGTTTCACCCCAGCCCCTTGCCTACATCAATCTCCCTTCTATCTTTGGAGTTTCAGACTAAATTCCTCCCTGAGTCTCTCTTTTCTGCATTCCCAGAAAAAGAGCCATGGGAATTTATACAGTATGTTAATATTTTCAGATGTCTCATCTAACATTTTTGTTTTTTATCCTACTTCAAGAATCGACAACTGTACAAGTTTTCACCCACCATTCCTAAACTCTGGTACCAAACTCAAGGCTTCTGAGCCCAGTATGTCCAAAAACCAATCTTTGGTTAGAAATCAGAAACAAAAAGAGAGGCTCCTGGAATTGTCATTGGTTACAGAAGAGTGACCTAGCTGGATCTCACTAGTGGCCTTTCGTTTTACTTCCAGTGAGTAGACCCTTCCAAAAGTGACTTCCAGGAAATCCTTCAAGACTATCCAGTGAATTAACCAATCAGTGGGTTGCTAAAGAATCCTAAAGAAGATGCTTAAAGTAGTGAATTCCCATTTTTGGGCCAAGGCCTTGATAATTTAAGTGCTCAAAGACCATTACATTATGGCTATCAAGGTAAAAAAAAAAAAAAAAAAGTCTTTTTGAGCAGAAATTATATCCCCACAATTGTGGAGATAAAGAAAAATGCTTTCCAAAAATTCTATTATGGAGTTTGTCACTGTTGTTTATTTGTCTTTGCTGGTCTTATCCACACACATAGAGAAGAACAATAGCAGATCACGCCACCTAATCTTCTGTTTTTTGAACAAATAGGCAATTTTCAGACCCCAAATAATCATAACAAGGAACCAAGAAGGAAAATTCAAACAGAGAGATAAACTTAAGTATTAACTCTTATCTTGAATTTTGAAAAACATCACTGTTTATGGCATCATACAATTATAGTATTGTTGTATTATTTACTTATGTGAATACAAAGCCATCTGTTACGTGTTTTTATGAACAGGATATAAAATAAAGCAATACAAAATCAGAGTCAGGATCAGAGATGTAAATTTTAGCTAAACCTTGGAAGCCGTGGACAGGGATTGTTATTAAGAGAATCAGGACTTCTAGGTGGAGAGATAAGAAAATACAACAAATCAAAGTTAGAAATTCCATCTTGGATACTTTACCTCTCCATTAATTCTTCATACAAGCAGTTATTGAACATCTCTATGTGATAAGCCCTATACTAAGTGCTTTTTGGTACTTCCTGAGTTTACTCTAGTTTAGAAGTGAGAATTGAAGGTTAGACAGAACAAATTACCTGAGATCACTTAGCTAATAAGATCCTTGTTTGAACCCAGGATTGACCAATTAACAATGAGGAGAGAAAGCATTGGAGAATAACATTGAAAACAAATGTCAATGCTAGGAAAAATAGTTCAATGTGATGTGGGAGTACCATGCCAAAAATGTATTTAATGACTCGTTAGAGATCAAAGACAGCAGTAGACATTATTATGGTTATGATTATGATTCTTAAATCCTACTTTAAGAATTGAGAACTATATAAGTCTTCACCCCCATTCCAACTTTTCTGATCACCACCATTCCTAAACTCTTCTTCTCAGAAATGTACTTCTGTATTTTGTAGAATTTTCTCCTACTCCTGACCCACAGAGTAGTTCTGATGGAAGACCCAATTCTAGGACCCCATCCCCCTAACTGTACTGATTTCTTTGGGGACAGAATCTTGGCCAAAGCAGAGCCAATCAAAGCACGTAGATTTTTTTCTGACACCACCTGGCAAGAAAGAGACTCTTTCCTATTAGATTACTACACTGCAAAATGTGAATACAGAGAAGCCTGAGACCATGCTCTTTGCCACACAAGGAAATCTCACGTATAGAAGCTGACAGTGGAACCAACAGAGAGAGAAAAGTGGAGATGGGGAGAGAGATTGACATGAAGAAGCTCAAGATTCTCTTACTTTTTGCAAGTTATTTTTTGTTATTATTTGCTACTTTTGCAAAGAAGGAATAAATCTTTACTCAAATTAGCCTTATATGTTTCATTCTTAATGCTGCAATAAAAAAAGGAAGTCTGGGGTGCAGGATATAGTTCAGTATTAAAGAGGCTGCCTAGCATGCATGCAGCCCTGGATTCAATACCCAGTGCAAGAAGAGAAGAAAGAAAGAAAAAAAACCTTGGGTTTCCATGTTCCATTAAAGTACCACCATTAGACAAACACCACAATTATAATTAGTTCACAAATGACCTACCAAAGGATGCTAAAATCAGTGGGCAAAACCTTGTGGAAAAACAAGACTGTAAAATCTCAAAACACATCCACCAAGATTTATCGTATTTCAAAAGGAAAGATGGTAATTGTATAGTAAAACAAGACAGGTAACAACTAACGCAAGTGATTTATGTAAACCTCACCTAATAAAATATATTGGCATTATGAACTCCTGGATATGACACAATCACAAATATACATCATTATGCAATTTTTTTTGCCAAAAACACATAACCTCTTTCCAATTGTGAGAAAAACTCCTAAGTATGACTACTCAAAATAATAGTATTCTTCAAAAGTGTTGAAGTCATGAAAAAATAGGAAAGACTGAGAAACTGGTAAAAATGGAGAAGATTAAGAAAAAATAAAAATTAAATACAATATGCAATGCTGGATAGGATCCAAGAAGAGAAAATGGATGTTAAGGAAAAATTAGATAAAATTTTAATAAGACCTATGGTTCAGTTCAGTATGACTGTACCAGCTGTACAATAATATTGTATCTTGATAATAAAATAATGGTAATATAAGCTGTTGAAATTAGAAGTAAAAGCCGGGCGTGGTGGCGCATGCTTGTAATCCCAGCATTCGGGAGGCTGAGACCGGAGGATCCGGGTTAGCGGCCAGCCTCAGCTACTTAGTGAGGCACTCCGCAACTTAGTGAGACTTGGTTTCAAAATAAAGAATAAAAAAAAAATAGGGCTGGGGGTATAGCTTGGAAGTAGAATGCCCCTGAGTTCAATCCCCAGTACCACAAAAAAAAAAAAAAAAATTAGAAGTAAAGAGATTAGGAACATTTCTCATTACTTTGTATTATTGCATGATATTATGTGATTATTTGTACCTTTTCCATAAGTATACAATTGTTTCAAATAAAAAGTTAAAGAAATTCAGTTGAATTCTCCTTCTGACCTGGTGTGACTTTGAGTGTCGAGAATTGCCCCAGGTGAACAAGTGCTTGTGTGTTTTCTCCCCTTCAAGGGATGTATCTTTCTTCATTTTCCAGGTTAGTTCTTTTCCCTGTGACCTCAACTTGCTGATAAATTCAAGAAAAGCTTTGATTTGGCAGGTTATTTAATATTTTATTTTGCTGTAAATTTGGGAACAATAGTTTGTCCAGCTTTCTGCATGCTAAGCAGAAGCTAGAAAATTCAAATATTCAAATAGCCTTTCAATTTCTTAGCCAAGTTCCCAAGAAAGTAATAAAAAATCACCAGGGATTCCAAATGTAGAGACACAACAAAACAAACTAAATTTATTGATGTAGCACATTAAATATGGCTCACATTGACCAGTGTGTCAAAAATTTAAATGTGCCACAGTTCATGAATTAGTATCAGCTGAGCCAACTAGGAGAAGTATTGATAATATACACTCAACCTGATAGATTTAGAAAGCCGAATGTTGTGTGTGACTTGGAGAAATATTTGAGATGAATACAAGACAAATCAAAATGGATAAATCTTATAATTTCTAGGATTGCCCATATTTCTCTTTATTATCTTAAGGTAATTGAGTTAAAGTGTTCCTGTAAGTCATGCCATGATTTTAGTCATTAACATTTTTGGTTACAGAAGTGATTGGCTTATTAAACTGAATACTTATAGTAATGAAGTTAAAATACATATGTAGAAGAAAATAAATGTAAAGGAAAAAGTGTGAGGAGTGTACTTATAATAAGTTGTTAAGAATTTTTCTCTGAGACAAAGTTTTGGAAAATTTTTCATTCTCTGGGGTCATTTAAAAATGAACTTTGCAATTAGGATTTAGCTTTAAAGGAAGGCTAGAAGGCCTCCAATAATATAATGTAATAGATGAGTTTCAGAGATTTACAGTAATTATTGGAATTTCAGAGAAATCTAACGAATTTTTGTGAAATGCTTCCAATGTAAAATATATATGAATACCATATATGTTATAAACACATAATAAAACTCAAAAATTTACTAAGTGCAGTATCAGTTTAGAGACTTCCTAGTATGAAATGAAGAAAAGTTTGTGACCATTGGGTTGCCAGATGTTAATATGAGACCAGTGCTAACAGAAAGATCAGATAGAGCCATTGCTTGTATGTATCAAAATTTACTCCTCTAATAGGTAAAAAGGAAGTAGAGGTTAAAGCTTCTATTACTCTAAAATTCTCATTAGGATTGAGGTGTGCAATTGCAGATGACTACCTTTGAGTGAGTGAGAGTCACATTCAGGAAGCACAAATGCCATCCTTCAAATGTAATCATATCTCCACAAGTCTAAAGAATTTCTTCATAAAAAGTAGGGCAGAGGGCACCTGATCTCAGCCAGATGTGTTGTATTCTCAAGGCTATTCAATAAAAAATGTGGGCACAAAGTGCGATGATGCATTATCTTGCATGAGGCATTGTCACAGCTCACTTACCATCTATCTAAGGTTTGTTGTTATAATTCCCTGAGAAAACTGGCTAGATGGCCTTGGTTTTGGGTGTGTAGGTCTAAGAATAGGAATGCGCCTGTGCCAGGCTTTGAGAGCCACAGAAAGTGGTAAGTTAGCTGTGCTGGTGCCTGGATGTGAGATAATGGACCTCACTTTGTGCCAATATTTTCTACTGAATAACCCTGAGATTGCAACACATCTGGCTGAGATCAGGTGCCCTATAGACTACTTTACGTAAAGAACCTCTTTAGTCTTAAGATGATGAGATTACCTTTGGAAGGATACATTTGTGCTTCCTGGTTGTGAAAGAGTGCTTGTGTGGGTATAGTTAGAATGTAGGGAGGCCAGAAAGGAAAAAGACAGTAGGTAGGAGCAAGAAAGAATGGAAGCCCTTCCCACAGATGAGTTGGAGATTTCTATTGTCTTCATTTTTAAGTTAGCTTGTTACCAGTACCATTTTTTACCTCCAATCTGTTAATTATATAGTTACCATGTAATGAAACATGGTATATGTTGTTGCATGTAAAGAACCAGTTTCTTGCTTTGTTTTTATTAAAGTAAAATGATCAAATCTAGAATGTAATTATACACTTTTAATTTCTTATGTTAGCTTTTAGGAAAACTCTATATTATATTATAATAAGGACTTTAAACAAGAATAATTGCAATTGAGAATTATTTTAACCAAAATAAACAAGCATTTTGTGAGTTGGTTAATGGGAAATAAAGAAAATATTTTGAAAGTTAAATGAATTACTTAAATATTTTAAATTGAAACATTTTACCCTCTGGTGGTAGTAAAAGTACATTAGATGTATTTACAGCATGTATCTTAAGCATAAAATGACTGCCTTCTATTGAAGGATCTCTCTCCCTTCTATTGAATGAAATACTTCTAGTACTGAAGCTAAAAGACATATGTAAAGGAAAACAAATGTGCTCCTTTGTATCCTAACAAGGTTGGATGGAAAGGAATAAATTCCTTGGCTCATTTTCCTTTCTGATTGCTTGCCAAAGTTCTCTCTGGCTGAACCCAACTGAACATGAGAGATAAAGGTTTCCTTAATGAATTCAACAAAGGTTATGAGACTTCTATATTATGGCACATGAAAAGGATTCTGATTAAAATTGGTCTATTTAATGTGTCATTAACTCATTTAAAAAAATTAGTTGCTACATTTCTGTTTAACAAAGACAAGAATGCCAGTCAGGATCAAAAGCATATTTCAAAATAAAATGACCCATATATTGATTACTTTCACTCATACCTCCACCAGTTGGATATACATACATATTAAACATATCCACAAAAGTCAGACACACATGTACACATGCCTTAAAAGGGGGAAAGAGCACAACACTATAAACAAGGAATACAATTTGAAATATATTTAAAAGTACTTTTCATGTATTTTCTTTTTTTCTTGACCACACTTTTATTGGAGTGGGTTGTGGGGTGTGCACTACTGGAAATTGAACCCAGGGACATTCTACCTCTGAGTTACTACCACAGCCCTACTTCATTTTTCATTTTGAAATAGAATCTCACTATGTTTCTGAGAGCTTTACTAAGTTGCTCAAGCTGGCCTTGAACCTCAGCTCCTCCTGTCTTAACCTCCCAAGTACAGAAATTACAGACATGCACCACCATGAATGACTACTATATGTTTTAGCTGTACTAACTGAAAAATTAAGAGAAAAAGTCAGCATGAGGGAGACAAAAATCTTTGTTACTGATAAAACTTAGGGAAGAGTATTTAGAATGATATTCAGTCAAGTAGATTTTCTAGTAGATTGAATTCCATAATTAGAAAAAAATTGCTTGATTAATCAAGTTTTCTCAAAGAATGTTTATGTAGTAGTGGTTAGAATGTAGAGAAGCCAACAAGGGATAAGATAACAGTAGGGACAAGAAAAAAAAATAGAACTATATCACCCCTAGGATTGAAGCGAGGGAGGGAGTAGATGATAACCAAAACAGGAGAAAGTTGCCTACTGAGATGGCTATATTGAGAAGAGACTGCCCAAGGGGTGAATGTGCTCCTTTGTATCCTAACAAGGTTGGATGGAAAGGAATACATTCCTTGGCTCATTCTCCTTTCTGATTTCTTGACAGAGTCCTCTTTGGCTGAAACAAACCGAACATGAGAGATAAAGGGTTCCTTAATGAATTCCAAAAGCACAGCCACCTGGAGCAAAAACCAGGGTGAAGAAGAGTAGAGAGTCTTCTAAAGAGTCAGACAGAACATATGGCACATGTACCAGTCACTGACATTCCTAAATCAGAGTAATAGAGGGCAAACATCCCCGATAGCCACACTGTTTCCCTGAGAAGGAGGGCCTCAGCCATGTTTCTCTTTTTAACATCTCTAGATAAACAGCCTTCACTCCCTCCCACTAAGGGGACAATGAGTGAGATGATGGAGAACAAAGTGTTACACTAACATGTCTCATTTTATGCTGAAAGAAAAAAAGAAATAGAAGGCAGTAAGATTCTTAAAAAATTCCTCCAATTTTTGTTCTAATAATCCATTGGGTTCAACCAGACCCTACCAGGGAATGATATCAGTGTCTCATAGAACAATTTTTCTCTCTTTCTCTCTCTCTCTCTCTCTCTCTCTCTCTTTCTCTCTCTCTCTCTCTCTCTCTCTCTCTCTCTCTCTCTCTCTCTCTCTCTCTCACACACACACACACACACACACACACTTTCTGATGCCACACTACCAATACCAACCACTGTCTCTATGGAATATTCTTAAGAAACCACCAGCAGACCATGTACATTTTGCCCATAGAAAGGCATTGGTTAAACCCATCCCAAACCATTCTCATTACAAGTCTAAACATGTATTCACTATTAACTTCCCATTCCAATCTATATCCACCTATGTTGTCTAGTATAGTCCATGATATGATTAATGAGGTGAAATTTAAACTTTATTGGATTCAAATAAAAAATGGCAAAATAGAAATGCCTCAAATTTGAATGTGAATCTCCTCTATCAATTCCCAGAGCAAATCAAGTTCAAAAACTAAATCCTCTTTAAACTTAAAGCAAAAGTATGATACTAAAACAAATTAACTTTCATTATTTAAAATTCAAAAAGTTGAAGTTCAAAATTATTCCTCCCTAACTTCTCATGCCTGATCACATTTTAGAGGGTTTCTCAGTGTTCTTTGAGCATTTGTAGTCTGGGCTGATTCTCATTGTTATGTTATGAGTGTAAGGTCAGATCTTTATGATTGTACTAGTTTTTATGTCAGACTGCCAAGACTCCAAGAGTTCAAGTACCTGTACACAATATTAGCAAAGCCTGATCCCCACCCACCACATTTTAAAATCTCTTCAATCTCAAGAGCAGTTATCTGAGTATTATTCCCTGTGTGCCGCCAGCACCAAGTGTTGCCAGTCTGTAGCAGAGACTGTGGGTTGATCAATAGAGAAATAGTATAGAGAAAAATCTTGATTTCAGCTTCCCCAGGATGCCAATAAATCTGTGTCCCTTTTCTAGAATCCAGAATCTGTGAATTTAAAACAACTAGGAGAAATCTCTTAACAAGAATTTAATTGTGGTCTATAAATTTAACACATACAGAGAATAAACTCATGTATACAGCTTTTCTCAGATCATGGGATCTGAGACATTGCAGACTTATTGCAAAATGTGCATTTTTGCCAAAATAATGCTTCGCCCTGGGTCTAATATGAGGTACTGTTCTTCTAGAGAAAATGCAATGCCTTCATTTCCATCTTTCCTTTGGGTATAGTGAATGGAGTGAGGACCCTGTCTGGTTACACAGTCATCACACTCTTGGGTAGTCCTGTGCTGTGGTGGCTTTTTCCACTGTCTCTTGTCATGGAGCAGCTGCAGTTCTGAGAAAAATCTGCCTCCTGGTGACATTCTCTCGCTCACAATTAGCAACCTTTGAGACTATATATTATAAGAGGTAGTATATACTCCATTCGGCCTAGAAATCAAGTACACATATGCAAGATTAGTACATCCACAGTTCATTCCCTGGCCCCTAAGTGCAAAATGAGATTAGGACACCCAAAGAATACTGCCAGTCTAACAGCAGTAAACGAACATGTCAAACTCTCTGTGAGCCACATGAAGCCAAGAAATCTTGAAATTTAAAAGCAGAAAGTAATGCTCTCACCAAAGCCTTCAGGGCCTGTATATGCAAGCACTTATTTCTCTGTAGTTGATAGTTTCACTTTAGCCAATCCTGCTGGAGGTCAAACCAGCCTAACCTACCATCCCCTCCCCTCCACCACCAAGCCTTTGCTGATGCTCATTGCAGGGCAATAATACTCAGCTAAAGCTAAATCTCCATAGACCTGTGCTTCCTTCCTTGGAGCATCCTGGGCCCTGCACATCCTGAGACCCAGAAATACCTTCAAACTTCCTGAGACACAAGTGTCCATGTGTCTTCATTTCACTTGATCCTATTGTCATTGTGACTTTAGCTATTATCTGCAGCTGTGGCAGTTCTAGAATAGAGACAAGTATCTGTTCTTCTCTCATGGAAAAGATACATCTATTTCCCCTCCTCTTGAATCTTGGCTGGCCTCTGACCATTCATTTGAGTCCAGAGGCCTTAGCAAAGAGATCTCCCTTTCTACACTTCTACATATTTTTCTTATATGGTATGGTCATATGTCAGAGAATTACTTGCCCATATACATCTGCAAAGTACCTCATAAAGACAAGAATTCTATTTTACTGTGTTTTACTGACATTTATGATACTAGTTAGTCTATCTGGTCTAATGTACCGGTCAATTTAGGTGGTCATTTTTTATGGTTAGAAGAAATAAAAATTACTCTAAAATAGAGTAATCAGCATCCTGAATATAAAAACCATACTGAGTATTAAGAAAAGTTTGATTAAAGAGAAAATGATGACCTTTAAAAAATAATCAGTTGATAATTTCATTACAAACCAAAAGGGTAATTTGCCAATAATATGAGTAAGTGATTAGGGAAAGGAAGCAGTCATGGAAAAAGAAAAATTTCTTAAAATGTTAACAAAAAACAACTGACCCAAAATTATTAAAGAAACACTTATTCACAAATACTACCAACTATTTAAAATGTTCAATATGACCTAAGCAGGATTGTACAAAAAAACAAATTATCATTGTAATAAAACTGCTTCATAATCCAAAAAAAGTGAAAAATTTAAAAGCAGCCAGAAAGACATGCTCTCTTCAAAGAATAATAGGATTTTAATATGACTTTTCAAAAGAATCAATAAAAGATAATAAACAAAGGAATTAAAACTTTAGAGTTGTTAAGAACAGAATTGCTAAAGTAGAAATCCATAACAAGCAAAAATATCTTCTAAAAATGAATCTTTTATATATATGTATATATATACATATATATATATATATATATATATATATATTTGTGTGTGTGTGTGTGTGTGTGTGTGTGTGTGTGTGTGTGTAAAAATGTGTATTATTGAACTCAGGGGCATTCTACCTACACCTCCAGCCCTATTTTATTTTGAAACATGGCCTTACTAAGTTATCACATGCAGCCTCAAACCTGCTATCCTCTTGCCTCAGCCTCCCAAGTACTGGGATTAGAGGCATGCACTAAGGGCACCCAGATATAATAATTTTTTTTTTTTTTTTTGCGATACTGGGGATTGAACTCAGGGGCATTCTACGTCCGAGCTATACCCCCAGCCCTATTTTTTTATTCTTTATTTTGAAACCGAGTCTCACTAAGTTGCGGAGGGCCTCTCTAGGTAGCTGAGGCTGGCCTCGAACCCGGATCCTCCGGTCTCAGCCTCCCGAATGCTGGGATTACAAGCGCGCCACCATGCCTGGCTATAAATGTTTTTTTTTATACAAACAGAAACAGAAGGAATTAATTACCAGGAGTTTTTCTCTAAAATAGATTCTAAGGGAGTTAATTTGGCAAAAGGAAAATGAACTTTATACAGAAACATGTAGTCCAGGAGGGAATAAAACAAAATAGAGGACAAATATATTAGCAAATAAAAATTGACATTGACTTTTTAAAACAATCTTGTATCTCTTTCCTTATAAAATATAGTTGGAACTAAAATACATAATAGTAATAATAATAAGATAAAAAGTCAGAACTGTTGTAAGGTTTGGGAGAGACCCTTCCTCAGTTAGGGGATCTCAGCATTCACCCCAATTAATTACGAGAGTTATTACTTGATGTAATAAAGCAAGAGGTTTATTGAGCCAGCGCTGGGGCCCCACTTATGTTTTTTAAAGAGACAGAGGAGAGGAGCCCCGAGCCTCAGTGAGTAGGGTTTTTAAAAGAGAAGCAGCAAGGTAGGGGTAGAAAGTTTAAGGCATGTTGGGAGGGGTGAGAGGGACAAGTTTTTTAAGACATAAGCATTTTTAGACATACACTGGTCATAACAAGTATAACAATTTAAAAACATTTTGGACAGTCAGAGTGTTCATGGTCACAGCGACCCGAAAGGCCAGATAAGTACAGAGCAGACATTTGCAAACACATGACTTACATTCCATTTTCAAATGTTTGCATAATGTTTTATCATTGTCAGAGAACTTAAGGGGGGCTTGGACTCTTCTGAAACCCAAGGGGGACCTGGGGTTCTGCATTATAGTTGTATTTTAATTTTTTTATCCTTACACTGTAAAATAATTAAAAGATACAATAAAATAATAATTGTAAAAATGATAAAATAGTAATTTATAATAAATTTAAATACATAAAGTAACTATTAACCACTAAAAAATAGTAAAATATTGTAAATCTAGAAGTTAATAGAAAGTAAATGGAATAAAGTCTTCTGACTTCTGTAAAAAAAAAAATACAGGAAACTAGAAAGTGTTGTTCCTGAACTTTAAAAAGCAATAAAAGTGAGATAATCTGCCAAATGGACACATTTCTTGAACTCATGAGACAGCTGAAGAAAAACAGTCACTTTCAAAAAGCGATGTGTCAAGAGAAATTGCCTACCAGAAGAGACACTAGGTACCAAACTTGCAGGCAAAAAGATTCAGCTAAATTTATAACAGATTTCTACAGGCTGAGAATGGACTAGCATACACTCTTTGGGAGTCACAAACAGAGAAAATGTACGTCCGATTCATGAGACAAATCCCATGGAAATCACTGGATTCTCACCCTGGAAACAGGGTGATGAACTAGAGGAAGAAAATGCATGTTACACTTCCCTCCATTTGTAAATACTTTGGGGAAAGTGGGCATATTGTTATATACCTGTGATCCCAATACTTGAGAGGTTGACACAGGAAGACTGCAGGTTCAAGGCCAACATGCAAAACCCTATGTCAAAGTAAAAAGGACTAGGGGTGTAGCTCAGAGGTAGAACACCCCTGAGTTCACTCCCCAGTAACACACACACACACACACACACACACACACACACACACACACACACCACTTAAAATATTTGGGGGGAAAGGCCCAAATTTTTTGCAAATGCATAAAAAAATTCTAAAGTGAATGTTAATCATTTAATTATTTCACTTTTTTTTCAAATTATCATAAACCCTTTCCCCAAAATTCCAAAATACATCCAGCAAATGTATTTAAAGGGTTATGCCACTTTATCTCCAAATCAGCTGTAATTCTATTTAAAACTGATGTAAATGGTCTCATTTAAACTCTGACGAGCATTTTAGTCAAATCAACTCTAAATTTATAAAATGGTACAGTTCGATGTCAGACTTTGTTTTTCAACATCTCCAGATAGCATTTGGTAATACTAAATTTAGATTACAATAATTGTACTTCCTACTGCCCTACCAATTTCTTAATATTTTTATTGATGCATTGTAATTATACGTCATAGTGAGGTTCAAAGTGATACAAAATACATGCACACATCACATTTCCTTCTGCATTCCATCCCGGCCCCACTCTCCCATCACCATACATGCTACTGAGATTGGTAGTGATACCTTCATAAATGGACATAGCATTATTTGAGTTGTTTCCTTCCTCAATCACCTTTTTTCTCCTTCCTATCTTCATTGTCAATCCCCTTCTACTGTTCTAGTGGCCCCTCTCCTCATTTAACTGAAGTCGCTTTTGTTTTCCTATTTTCTATCTTCCACATATGATAGAAAACAAGACCTTTGCCTTTCTGAGACTGACTGATCTCATTTAGCATAATACTCTCTAGTTCCATCAATTTTCCTGCAGAGGACATAATTTTCTTCATTATGGCTGAGTAAAATACCATTGTGTGTACATACCACATTTTCTTTATGCATTCATCTGTTGAAGAATACCCAGGTTGGTTCCATAATTTGGCTATTTTGAAGTGTGCTGTAATAAACATGGGTATTCATGTATCACTATAGTATTTCGGCTTTAATTCTTTTGAAAAAATGCCAAGAAGTAGCATAGCTAGGTTATTTAGTGGTTCCGTTTCTAGCCCTTTGAGAAAACTCCACATGATCTCCATAGTGGTTGTACTAATTTAATGCCACCAACAATGTGTAAGAGTTCTCATTTTCCCAAATCCTCACCAGAATTCATCATCATTTGTATTCTTGATGATGGCCATTCTAACTGGAGTTAAATAGAATCTCAGTGTACTTTTGTTTTGCATTTTCCTAATTACTAATGATGTTGAACATTTTTTATATATTTTGTTGGCCATTTGAATTTCTTTTTTGTTTTGATTTGGAACCAAGGGTCATTCTAAATCTGAGCTACACTCCCAGCCCTATTTTATTTATTTATTTTTATTTTGAAACAGAATCTCACAAAGTTGCTGACGCTGACCTCACATTTGCAATTTCCCTGTCTCAGCCTCCACAGTAAGGTGGGGTGGTGCACACTTGTAATCCCAGTATTTGGGAGGCTGAGATAGGAGGATTGCAAGTTCAAGGCCAGCCTCAGCAACTTAGTGAGGCCCTCCACAACTTAGTGAGACCACGTTTCAAAATAAAAATAAAATAAAATAGGACTGGGTGATTTAACTCAGAGGTAGAACATCTCAGGTTTCAATCCCCAGCACCAAAAACAAACAAACAAAAAAAGACTCAAAAGCTTTCATAGTTTCATAGTAATTGTCTCCTAGAAATCTAGAAAGAGCCAGGCGTGGTGGCGCACGCTTGTAATCCCAGCATTCGGGAGGCTGAGACCTGAGGATCCAGGTTCGCAGCCAGCCTCAGCTACCTAGTGAGGCATTCTGCAACTTAGTGAGACTCGGTTTCAAAATAAAGAATAAAAAATAGGGCTGGGGGTAATAGCTCAGAGGTAGAATGCCCCTGAGTTCAGTCCCCACTACCGCAAAAAAAAAAAAAAAAAAGAAATCTAGAAAGAAAAGTATATTAACAAAATTATTTTTCTCTGTAGAACTATCCTCAATGTTTTGTGTGTTTGTTTTGGGGGTACCAGGGATTGAACCCAGGGCATTCTACCTCCAAGCTACCCCCCAGTCCTATTTTTTATTCTTTAGTTTGAAACAGGATCTCACTAAGTTGGGAACAGCCTCACTAAGTAGCTGAGGCTGGCCGAGAATCCAGATCCCCCGGTCTCAGTCTCCCAAGTACTGGGATTACAAGTGCACACCACCACCCCCGGCTCTCAATGTTTATGAATACTGAGCACACAGTATAAATTAATATATTGCTCTAATATGTAATGAAATATCTTAACAAATCAATCTAGTTATAAATATTTTGTGTTATACATTCCATTCTCAATATAATCTACATCATTTTTTAAAAATTTCATGTGTATAGTACCTACCCGACACTTTCAGCACATAGTTATGGAACTCAAGAATTACTGAGTTCATTCAGCAACACTGCAACAGCTAGCTTCTAAGAGGACAAGAAATGGAAATATAGCACTTGAAAGCAGTATTTGAGAATCTGTATTTTTCGAACCATCCACTAAAATAGAATTTTTTTATACATCTATTTTCTCTACTTCACTATAGCCTTAAAAGCCATTATCATCAGCTTCCATTTGAAACACTTCAGTTGTCATAAAAATAGTAGCCAGATATGTGCAGCAATACACGAGAAATTAATCTAACTACTCATAGGGAGCCATGTAGACCTCACCTCTTAGGAGGAAAAATTATTGCAATAATTTTAATAAAAACATCTCTACTTTTACACTTTGGAGAAAACTCGCTGCTGACATCTGAATTATGCTTTGTTTACAAGCCCTAAAATTGCTTGTTTAACAGTACTTTAAAAATCATAAACTTTTAAATTTTCATATCATATTTTCACACGGCAAAGATCTTGCCATTTCTCAATTTGAAAGGGTAAACTTAGTTAGGTCCTGAAATTTGGTGTTTTAAAAAACAAAAAATGCTAAGGAGTCAAAAAATGAAAACTAAAAATAATCATTAAGCAGTCTCAATTGACTTTCAAAAATAAAAAATTCATAGACTTACTTAAACTGATGTCAATGAAGTAGTAAATACTACTATCTGACATTCTACAGAATATTTCAAAGAATTTACCAAATACATTATATTCATCAGTCAATTATATGTCACATGTAAAATAGTTTCTAAAAGGGTTAAGTCTTACTGTAATGAGACAACACTAAAACAGTCCTAAATTTCTCTTTAATTAAAAAAGCACAATTCTTACCAGAATATAACTTCTTGAAATAAATTATTAGCTCTTTCTCTGTACATGACTTGGAAAATACTAGCATCTGTTGAATTAACCCAATATATGATCTTGTTCCAACTTCCCACAGCACCTGTTCCCCACCTTTATTACATGGTAGAAGTAAGTATATCAGGAATTGAAATGAAGACCTGTTCAAGGTTTTGAGGAAGTTAAATAATTTCAGACTACATATAAAAGTTGCTTTTTATTCTCTAATGTCTCCTGCAGAAAATTCATGAAGTTTTTTGTTTTTTATTTTTTTCAGAAGTGTCAACCAAAACCATTTTGGTCTTAAAATCATCTCTCTAGGAAGTATAAGTGGCTGCTTTTGTAAGGAAACTAAAAATAGAATTATGGAAACAGCTATGTGTCATGATGAATGAAGTTTACTTAAGGATGGACTGAAGAGTATTGTTTACTGTGCAGTGACTGATTGTGCACTTGAGAACTTAATGGATATGTTCATTTCTGAGAGTTATATGTAGTTATAAAATACTGCAACCAACAAATTCAGAATTTTTATTTCATTTTACTTTATGTGATTAACAAAAGTAAATAGTTATAAGGAAATATTGCTATAATAATATAGAAAAAGTGCATAGGAAAACTAGAGAGTTTAGAATTTGCTACTATGTAAAGGAAGCATTTGTCATTATCATCTACAGAATGGCTGAAATATATGGGAAATTAAAGGTAATATCAAAGGCAAAATGTATCATACAGGGCTAGTCCTAGCTGTGTTCACAAAACCACAAACATTCTTAAAACCATAAAATCTAGTCAACATTCTGAATAGTCATTTCCAGACAAAACAACACAAACATTGTTTCCAAGAATGTATATGCAAAAACTCTTCTCATTCTCAAGTATATCAAAGAACACAATCAAAATTTGAAGTCTGTATTTGAATGGCACCACATAGGCATAGCTTCTTTCCCTTCATAATTTATTTTTCAATATTTTTATTGGAGCAATGTAATTATGCATCATAGTGAGATTCAAAGTGATACAAACATAGTTTAGAAATAACTCATAGTAGCAATGCTTTGATTTGAAGGAAAAATGAAAATGAAAGTAAATAGAAGAAGACGTCTTAGATATTTTGAGTATAGAAGGAAGACTGACAAAGGAAATGGGCATGAAAAAGGAACAGGAAATTAAAGTTATTTAAGAGATTGGATATGTTTTCATTGCTCCCATAGCAAGCCATACTAGGCTCAAAACTAGCAGGCCATTACTTTCACCAAAAGTAAATTCTGTTGGCCAAGACAAAGAAATACCCAAGGCCAGTTGATCAGAAATGGGCAAACAGATACTTCCTTTTACTGGGAGGAAGAATCAGAGTATTTGTGTCATTAACTTTCCACATTAACTATCTGACCAAGAAATAAAACACCAAACTGTATAATAAATTTAGTAAAGCTATTTTCTCTTTTTTATAGATAAAAATAAATCTAAATATTATTTCTTTTATTTTTTTAGTATTTCTTTTTAAGTTCATATTTTTTTACTTATGCATTTTGACATTAACAACAAGATAAATTGTGTTTAACAGGTTACTCAAATTAAACAGAAAATAAAAAAAGAAAAGAAACTTAAAGAACTTCTGACTTCTGACTTTACTGATGAATATTATTTACTAGAAAAGATAGTGTCCCAGAAATTTCTCTCAAAGATTTAGAAATGAAATCTTTAAAAAGTGTTTTAACTATATTTTTATTTATAACAAGACTCTTACTATGAAAAATAACACTGTTCTCATAATTTTCCTACCTTTCCACAGCCTCATATATTGGTGAGTTACATTTTTACATATACTTTTTATAATGTTCATGTTTATAACTCTCATATTCTATTCTATATTCATTACATGTAGGATCATTTTCTAAATTTCAGTTAATTGGGGGTTTACAACTAGGTCTTTAACCCTAATTTCTCAATTTCTGAACTCTATTTAGATTTATTTCTTTAGTTGGCTAAGTTTTATCAACAAAGAGTTATTAGTTTTAACCCCAAAAAGTATACAGTTGACTCTTGAACAATGTGGAGGTGAGTAGTACCAACATACATACAGTGTAAAATCCTCATATAACTTTTGACTCCAAAAACTAAACTTCTCATAGATTGCTGTGGACTGGAAAACTTATTTGTAACATAAACAGTTGACTAACACTTTATGTTTTTACTGTGCTGGGGATCAAACACAGAACATTCTGCATGTGAAGCAAGTGCTCTATCACTGAGCTATACCCCTAGCCCAACATATGTTTTGTATTTTATATGTAGTATATGCAGTGAAACTGGACTAGAACCACCAACAATCACTATTGACTTAATTACAAACTACTCACAAGGTAATGTCAAAGCTTCACACAGCTTTTAAAATGGATCCTTGCAACACTTGAGCCTATTGCAGTAACAATAGGAAGTAGCTACAGAATCACTGCAGTAGTACAGTAGGACTATAGTTGATTTTATGCAGTTATGATCTACACTGCATCTTTACATTTGCTTATATTTTTCCAGAGTAAGAATTCTTAATCAGTTTGAACTTTTTATGGTAGTTTGCATACATTGTATAGTAATGAATATTAAACAAGATTGTTACCTTCAAATATTTTATGCACTCATAAAATAACCTTTTTATAAATTTTAATTCTAGGCTACACAGTTTCTGACTTTCCAAATTGTCACAAATCTCGAAAAAAAAAAAAAAATCCATGCTTAAAGGTCCTAACACAAATTCAAATCTGTTTCAGTCAGCATTCTCACTGCTATAGTCCAAAATACCTGACCACACAACGTAGAAGAGGGAATATTTATTTACTCACAGTTCTGGAGATTTCAGAGGTTCAGTCCATGTCAGTCCAGCTTACATTTGCAGAGCTCAGGGCATGGTAGTGGAAAGCAGAGAGAGAGAGAGAGAGAGCATAAGGGCTCTTCTCTCACATCATGGAGGCCAGGAGCAAGAGAGAGCAAGCAAGGGGATTCAAGGACACAAGCACAGCCCCCCAAGCTGCTCCCCCTGTGTTCTGCCTTCTCTAGCAACACTACCTTCCTGCCTAGGTTGCCACCCAAGAAGCTCATTATAATGATTTATCCACTGATGAGATTATGGCCTTCATTACATCAACTCTGAACATCTATACATGAGTTCTTTCATAGGATAGTTTAAATCTAAATCATCACAAAATCCTACACTTGAGGGTCAATTGTACATGGCTGCTTTATTTCATAAGTTCTTTCCTGGTTCAAAGCTTTGTCCATTGTTCCAGTATCAAAATTGAATCCAGGGTGGGCATAATATTCTTGTTAACAATTGCTCTCAGAATTTTATTGATATTTATTATCAACTGTATTAACTGGCTTTAGAGAATGAAGATAGCCAGGTTTAGTTGCTATAAGTTGGTTTTTGGATAAATATCTTTTTTTTCATTTTATTTTATATCAGTGAAGATAATTACTATAATAGGACTTCAAACTACTTTTTATATTATGGAAATCTGTTTGCCTCACTTTTTAGTCTGTATAACTTATGTACCGTACATTCACATTCTAAGACCTAATATAGTCACAAGTAGGCTAAGGATTTGATCTGGATTCTCCAAATAAAATTTAAAAGCAGAATAGCGAAAGCATTTATAATTATTACTTACTTATAAAATTTAGTATAATTTTTTCCTCTACATTCCAAATGCATATGTACAATCTCCTAAATATACAACTGGATATATTTTAGCTAATTTTTATCAATATCTATATCATTAATATAAATAAACATTTTGAATCTGGATTGCCTTCATCAACTCCTCAAAATTAATGATGATATCTTCTACCTAAATGCCTACTGCAATATTTGACTTAACATGCTCAGTTTAATTGCCAAGATGAAGATTAAAAGAATGCTGTTTTTAGATATTTCTCCATGAGAGCACATATTATAGTAAATTGCCTACTCAAGAAATACAACTAGTGTTTTTTACTTAAAATATGGGAATAAGTTTTACAGCACTAAGATATATAGTTTTGGCAATATGATGGACATGATGTAGAAAGAAACCTATCGTCATGAATAAAAATGAGATATATATAAAATAAATATAAAGTATATATAAAGTAAATTTAATGAATAAAGGGAAGATAAGTAAAAGGAAGCAATTCTCCAAATCTAGAATTCCATAGGAGTAGTGGAAGATCTAAGCTTTCAACTTCTCTAGGGGCATCTGTAGATCCACAGGGGGCCATAGTCTGGGTTTTAAAATATTCACTGGCTGGAAGGACAGGTGACAACCTGAGAACTGAGAATGGTTGGAGACACTTACCTAAAAGCAGGGCCACAAAAAAGATGACAAACTAGAAAGAAGAAGTGCTAAAGAGGGACATTTTTCTAATTCAACATTGTCTGTAGATTGAGGGATGAGAAAAAAGAAAATAAGTTCTCATATAAGAATTAACCACTTTCAACACATACTAATATGGGTTTGGAGTTATAATTCAAATCCACATTATAAAATTTAGTGCCATAGAGTAAATTGCTAAAATCATGAGCTCACACTCAATTAAAAAATACACAAAAAGAAATGAGTAAATAAATTGTCATGAATAAGAACATGAAAATCTACAAACAATGGCATCAGATATACAAAGGCTACAGAAATTGAATTGATTATATACAGAACATAAAAATGGGTATGGTAATGAAATAAAAGGATTGAAAGTTTAATAAAGAGATATAAAAAATTTTGTGAAATTTGACCAGGGTGTGTGTGTGGGGGTGGGTGGGTGTGTGTGAATGTGCACACATGCATGCATACACACACACACACACACACACACACACACACACACACACACTCACATATATATAGTTACAGTGAAATTGCAAACCTCAATAGATGCCTCTGGCAGTGCAGACATGTTTCTTTCAAACTATCCTCCCGATGAGAACAACAAAAAAACCTAGAAGCAAAATTTACAAACATCTGCTTAAAAGCATCAGCAAGCTAACAAGTCAACAAAATATAATTGGCTAAAATCCTAAAGAAAAAACAAACCCATAGGGAGGCCAGATGTGTGTTTCATTGTTCTTACTGAGAGATTTTCAAATGTGAAAGCTCCTACAGAGTGTTTGAGAGGCTGAACAAAGCTTTTTTAAATTTCATAGAGCTGAGGATACAAAAGTTCTACTTTAGGACATCCCAAGGAGGAAGGGTTCTTATAAACATTTTATAATTTCACTCAAAACTGTTGAAAATATACCCAAGTAGACCAATATGCACAAAAAATGAAGCCCAATCTCTATTGAATCTGTGACCTACCTCTACCCTAACTGATGACAGATATAGAAATAAATATTTTCTAGAGAAAGACAACATGAGTCAGAGGCTCAAATTGTACTAAAAGTTTCTATACAAATGTCCAGCATTCAACCAAATAGATTACTAAATAATAACTTTAAAATTAATAGAAAGGTAGAAGTATGTGAAAAAATATAGGAAATCTAGGTATTGGGGTTAATATAAGTAAACCTTACAATAACAATTATTAATGTGTTCAAGAGATTAAATTAATAAATGGGATATTTTAGCAAATAACTATAAAAAGCAAACTAACAATTATGAAATTCAAGAACTTATATTATGACTGAATGTCTGAGTTTTGCTATAAATTAAAAGCAATGTAGGGGAAAATAAGTGATAAAAAAAAGTCATTAGAAAAATCAAGTCTAGCCGGGCGTGGTGGCACAGGCTTGTAATCCCAGCATTTGGGAGGCTGAGACCAAAGGATCCGGGTTTGCAGCCAGCCTCAGCTACCTAGTGAGGCACTCCACAACTTAGTAAGACCCTGTTTCAAAATAAGGAATAAAAAAAAATAGGGCTGAGGTATAGCTCAGAAATAGAATGCCCAGTCCCGCAAAAAAAAAAAAAAAAAAAAAAAAGAGAGAGAGAGAGAGAAAATATCAAGTCTGAAACATAGGAACACAAAATATGAAAGAAACAATAGAGAGTATAAGAAACCTATTTCAAGAAACAGTAAAAAGTCTAACATGTAATTGGAGTTCAAGAAGAAAAGACAAGAGCATAAGTAGCCAAATTAGTGAAGTAAAAATAACCAAGTCTTACTCAAATTTGTTAACAGACATCAAAGTATGGATTCAAAAAGTGTTATTAAACCCCAGTAAGATAAAAATTAATGTCACATTGAGGCATAAACACTAATTCTCAAGTTCATAAATAAATCACACATATACATTACCATACAACTGAAAAAACTAAAGAAATAGATGTTGGTTTAACTCTTGAAAAATCAGTGGGATTTACTACATTTATAGAAAAAATTACATAAGCATCTCAAATTTATCAAGATTAAAATTCAACATCTGTTTATGAAAACTGAATGGAAAAATTCTCCAAATATAAAGTATATATAAAGTATCTATATCATACTTAATGATGAAAAATTGAAATCTTTCCTTTAAGATCAATAATGATACATTTTCCCACTTCGATTTAACATTGTATTGAAAGGTCATACTCAGTTCAATAAGGCAAAAAAAAGTATTACAGTGCATAGGATTTGAAAGAAAGCAAAAAAAAAAAAAAAAAAAAAAAAAAACTGTCAATATAGATGATATAATTGCAGGATTAAAACAATCCAAAATAGTTTAACAAAATCTTATCAGAATTATAACAATCCAAAAATAACATAACAATAATGAGCCAATAAGGAAATTCAAGGGAATCCCTAAATATGAGGTCATTATTCAATGACCAACTGATGTATTTCTATTTGACAGCAATAAACAATTAAGAAGGGAACTGTTCTAATAATGCTATACAAAACGATTGATACCAATTTCAATGACACATTCAGGGAAGGACATGGAGTGGGTTGGGATCTGGAGGGAAGCTCACCAGGTATTATACACATATGTTCCTATCACTCTACACCTCATTATGATGTATAATTGCAATGCACCAATAAAAGTATATTTTTTTAAAAAATGTAACATTTCCATAACACCAATTAAATCATTTCAAGAAACATCCAATCCTGAAGAATGTATTTAATGACAGACAGATTAGATGCATCTCTATTAAAAAAAAAAAAAAAGACTAAGAAGCATATTGAGAAAAAACATTTTTTGAAAAGCTTAAGTAGGTGGAGTGCCATATCACTTTCACAGATTAAAAACTGTGAAAGTCAATTTTCTCCAAGTCACTTTCTGGATTTAAATTGTTTTATAGATTAAAATCCTGGTGGAGCACTTTTAGAAGCTGACAACCTGATTTTTTGAAAGAGACAAGAATATCTAGAAAAAATGGAAAAGCCTCAAGGAAGTATTCTGGAAGATATTAAAGCTTATCAAAAGTTTTGGTAACCAAGACAATGTGGAATTCAAGAAAAGTGGACACATTAATCAATGGAACAGAATAAAAGATCCCAACACAGGCTTGCAAATACATGGCCACTTGAATCAATCATGACAAAAATGGCAGTGGAGATAGATACTATGAAAGCGATGTCTTCTTACCTGGTATGGTTACAAACAACAGGGAGTAATTTCTCACAGACCTAGAGGCTGGGAAGTCCAACAGCAAAATGCCTGTAGATTTGGTGTCTGGCTAGAGTCTGCTTCCTGGTTCACAAATGTTATTTTACTGGGTCCTTGCATGACACAAAAAGCCAGGGCTCTCTCTCTCAGGCCTTTTTTTTTTTTTTTTCAATAAGGCACTAATTCTGTTACCTCCCAAAGGCCCCATCTCCTACTACCATCACTATGAGAATTAGAGTTTCAGCCTACAGGTTTGGAGGGAACATAGATGTTCAGACAATAGCACGCAATATGTGAATGGACAAGTATAGCTGCATTTCAAAAACTGTATTTACCAAAACAGGTAAATACAGGTCACAGCGTGCCCCCAGTCCTGATCTATACAAAGGAAAGAAGAGTGACCGAAATATTAAATATATCAGTAAATATTTAAAATTTTGTCTTTTCACTTAAATTTCTTCAATCAAAAACTTTAGCCAGGAACATTAACACATTCTTGTAATCCTAGTACTTGGGAGACTGAGGCAGAAGGATTGCAGGTTCAAAGCCAGCCTCAACAACTTAGCAAGACCCTTAGCAACTTAACAAAACTCTGTTTCAAAATAAAATAGGGCTTGGGTTGTAGCTCAGAGGTAGAATGTCCTTGGGTTTAATCCCCAGTACCAAAAATAAACAAAGCTTCAACCACTACTTGTCTAGAACAACTTATAATAAAGCAAAAGACATAAAATAATAAGCCCAACCATGGAAATAAAATAGATGCATTAAAAATTTCAATTAATCCAAAAGAAAGTAAAACTGAGAAGGAAGAAGAAGTAGAGAAGGAAAACACACACACACACACACACACACACACACACACACACACTCATACAACTCAGGTGGAACTAATAACAGAAAAACAGATTAACTCAACTATTCTGAAAACGCCATAACATTTTAATTACATAAAATGTAAATGGCCTAAACAGACCAATTAAAAAGCAGATTGCCAGACTGGTTTAAAACTAAGACCTAAATATATGCTGTAGAAGTCCATTTTAAACATAAAAACACAGATGACTTAAAAGTAAAGAAATGGAATTTGGTATAACATGAATAAGAACTAGCAGGAACTGCTATAAAAATATAAGCAAAGTAGACAAGGGCAAGGAGTGCTGCCATGGATAAGGAGTGACTGCAGAGTTTTGCACAAAAGATCTCTTAACCTTCTTATTGTTTATTGTCAGGACTGACTGCTTTTCATATTTTTGTATTTTTTTTTTGTCACCAGTTTTCAACAAAGTTTGATTAGGATGTGCCACAGTATAATTTTCTTTGGAAATAAAGAAGATCAATTCAAATTAAAAAATTAAATATGTACACACCTAAAAGGAGAGCATCAAAATACATGAGAGCAAAAACTAACAGAACCAAAAGGAGACATCAACATATCTGTGCAAATTCTTAAAATAATACAATAAATATAGAGATGAATAAGTATATAAGTCTAACAAATATATAGAAGACAAGAAACTAATGGGAACACAGAAGACTTGAATAATACCATCAAATAAATGTACTGAATTTAGGTAATACTTCACTTAATACCTGAAGAGTACACATCTTCCTGTGTGTGTGGGTGGTGGTGGGAGTATTGAGGATTGAATCAAGGGACATTCTACCTATGACCTACATCCCAAGTCCTATTTTTTATTTATTTATTCATTTTTGTGGTACTAAGTATTCAATCCAGGGGCATTCTACCTCTGTGCTATACCTCCAGCCCTATTTTATTTTATTTTTTACAGTACTGGGGATTGAACCCAGGGGCATTCTATCTCTGAGATACGCCTCCAGTCCTATTTTTATTCTTTATTTTGAAATAGGGTCTCACTAAGTTGCTGAGGGCCTTACTAAGTAGTTGAGGCTGGTAGTGAACCCAGATCCTCTGGTCTCAGCCTCCCAAGTACTGGGATTACAAGCATGTGCCCCCACGCCTGGCTCTGTTTTACTTTTTTTGTTTTGAAACAAGTTATCATGAAGTTGCAGAGGGCTTTGCTAATTTGCTGAGGCTGTCCATAGACCTGTGATCTTCCTATCTTAGTCTCTCAAGTGCTGGGATTACATGTGTGTTCCATCACACCTGGCTCACACATCTTTTTAGAATGTACAATTCAGTGGATTTCAGTGTATTCACAAAGTAGGGCAGCCATCAGCACCATCAAATTCCAGGAGCCAGTCATGGTAGCATGCTTGTAATCTCAGTATTTAGGAGGTGGAGATAAGAGGATCACAGGTTTGAAACCAGCAACTTAGTGAGTCCCTCAGCAACCTAACAAGACTGTTTCAAAAACAAAACATAAAAAGGGATGGGATGTAGCTCAAAGGTAGATTGTCCTGGCTTCAATCCCCAGTACCACATACAAAAAGAATGCCAGAACATTTCCACCAACCCTAAAAGAAACTCTGTATCCACCAGCAGTCATTTCTTATTCCTCTTTCCACATCTGCTCCTGGCAACCACTAACCTGTTCTCTGTTACCATGGATTTGCCTATTTTAGACATTTCATATAAATGGAATCATGAAATATGCAGCCTTTGGAATCTGGCTTCTTTCTCTTACCATGATGTTTTTTAAGGTTTATCCTGCATATAATAAATCAATAGTCCATTTCTTCTTATAGCTAAATAATATTCCATTGTATGGGTATGCCATGTTTTGTCCATTCATCTATTGAAATTTTTCTCAATTTATTTCATTGATAATTGTTATTATTACATAGTGGTATCAGAAAACCAAAGGAAGTATCAAAAAAACAAGAGTTAGAAACAGGCAGGGGAAATGAAGACAGTTTGAATATCAATTTGCTAGATTTTTTGCTTGCTTTAAAAATTAAAGATCTCTAAAGAAATTTGGTCCATCTCACTAAGTCTTAATAGAATAATGACATATCCTATTTAAAATGTACATATGCTTTCATTTGGTTTTATTCAATATTTTACTCTTCTTGATGAAAGAGTGAGGCTAAAAACTTTTCAATTCTGAATGTTCTGAAGATAATTTCTTATATAAAAGATTTCATTAATATGAAACAACAATATATCCCTATAAACCAGCTATAGTTGGAATTACTTTGACCTGAAAATATCTTACTTATTTTATATGAATTTATTATAATGAATGGTAACTTTTTGGCAGATTTATTCAGGAAAAGACTTTGTTACCATGAACATCATTTTCACTGAATGTCTCATAAATCTCTGTCAATCCTCTGGGTCATTTTGGCAGCCCTTCATCTGAATTTTCCTGAAGGTTAGACTAAGGATGTTTTTCAGAAATTGGCATCTAGAATCGAATAAAGGACACTGTTAAAGAAGAGTATCTCTTAGGCCTAATTTAAATATCTCTAGAGATTGAGTAATAACAAAGAACATTTTTCACATGCTAACCAGAGAGTGAGAATTTCAGTAATTCTGGAATCATCTTTCTTGCTCACAAATGCCATTCTTATCATGATAACACACAATAACTTTAGACTTTGCTAATTAGGAATATAAACATTTAAATAAAAACAAGTTATATTTTACATTTCCTCAGAAAATCTTAATTTAGAAAATCTTAATTTAAATTTGAAGTATTATGAACAAAATTGTAAGGAAATAGATTTTAGATGCTCTAAAACATCATGGTCTTGTCACAAAAACAGGCACATAGACCAGTGGAACAGAATAGAAGATACAGGAACAAATCCACACACTTATAGTCAACTGATTTTCAACAAAGGGGCCAAACACATGCTGGAGAAAAGACAACCTTTTCAACAAATGGTGTTGGGAAACCTGGTTATCCATTTGTAGAAAAACAGAACTAAATCCTTACCTCTCGCCCTGCACCACAGTCAAATCTAGATAGAACAAAGACCTGGAAGTTAGACCAGAGACTGTGAAGTTACTAGAGGAGGGCATAGGTCCAACACTCCATCATTTAGGTACAGGTAGAAACTTCCTCAGCAAGACCTCCGAAGCTCAGGAAATTAAAACAAGAATTAAAGAGTGGGATGGCATTAAACTAAGAAGTTTCTGCGAAACTTCAAAGGAAACCATCAAAGTCTAAAGAGAAAGCCTATAGAACTGGAGATCTTTACCAGCTACTCCTCTAACAAAGGATTAATATCTAGAATAGACAAAGAATTCAAAAGACTTTACACTAGAAAAACAACTCAATCAAGAAATGGGCAACTGAATTGAATATACACTTCACAAAGTAAGAAACACAGATGGCCAATAGATATATAAAAAAATGTTCAACATCAATTAGCAATCAGGGAGATGCAAATCAAAACTACACTGAGATTCCATCTAACCCAAATCAGAATGGCAATCATCAAGAAGTCAAATAACAATAAATGTTAGTGATAATGTGGGGAAATAGGAACTCTTACACTTCGTGAACCTGGAGAACATTATGTTGAGTGAGATTAGCCAGTCACAGAAAGTGAAGGAGCATATGTTTTCTCTTATATGCGCAAGTTAGGGAGTATCTGGCATACCAGAGGGTCTCCAGATGATGAAGGAGAAACCTCAGTGAAGCCAGGGAAGTGGTCTAAGGGAAGAGGGGTGGGAGGCTGAGGTTCATTAATGGAAATACTACCATCGACTATGTGTACATATATAAAAATACCAATATCAATCTCAGTACTCTATATTGGGAAAGGGGGGGTGAGTACCAAGTGCTGTGTGCATGTATGTCACTGTCAACATGATTTACATTATGTTATGAGATTATAATGCACCAATTAAAAACACAAAAAGTAAAATAAAATGCTTTAATAAATGGTATTAAAGATTTTTTTAACACTAAAATAGCTCCTGGATGTTAAAAAAATGTATTTCCTATGAAATGCTTAGGAACAGTGGTTTATTTGTTCCATAAATATTTATTGAACACCTATCTAGAAGTCTAGAAGCCTGGAAAACATGGATGCATAAGACCATCAGGGAAGGGGGAGGTGGATAAATAGTAAACAAAATGAGTAGGTAAATGAATAAGTAAAGTCAACACAAATGTCTTTAGATCAGTGCATGTGTGGTTTGTTATGAGAGCTCCTCAGTTCCAATAAATTTTTCCTTTTCCAACCTACAGGAAGAATTGGGTCTTCCTTCTTCTTTGCCTCCTTCATGTGAAGAGCTACTTGACCCTTCTTGACCCCTTTCCACTGCATGCTTCTTGGTAATACCTTTTCTTGGCACGTATATGCATCTTACAGAAATGGCCACCTCTGCCTCCTTGATCATCTCTTTTATCTCTCACTCTCACTACTCTCATCATAGATCTTCCTTATTCTTTCAATAGCTGCTTATTACTTACTTGAGAAATTTCATATTTCTTAGCATTTATGGATTTCTCAGCTCTGTTCTCTCATCTACCTTTTGATATCCATGGTCCTTCCTCCCTCCAGGCCAAAATTGAACCATCTGTTCATATACCACCTCACTTCTTAAGTGTTTTTCCATTTCCCCAACTGATGTGATAACTCCCTCTTCTGAACTTTGTATCACTCTTACTTCATATATTATGCTCAACTTCGTATCATGGTTGCTCATAATAAAATAGCCTTTCAGTAAATAGAAGTCATAAATTTTGATGTAGTGTCTCACTAAGCTTATGAAAGTCTTACTAAGTTGCTGAGACTGATCCTGAATCTGCAATACTCCTATCTCAACATCCCAATTACTGGGATTACTGGTATGCACCACTATACCCAGCTGGTCAGTGCTTTCTTTGACTTACTCTATTTACTTCCCTTCAAACCCTTGTGGTAGGTATTTTTATTTCCAGTTGAAAACACTGAGGATATTGTTGATTAAATAACATACTAAAGATTACTATATGTGTCTGACCTGAGTAATTAGAATACACATTTGTCTCCATAGATGATCTATAAATTTTACACATTTAATACTTTACATCATTTTTTTTTTTCGGTACTGGGGATTGAACTCAGGGGCGTACTACCTCCGAGCTATACCCCCAGCCCTATTTTTATTCTTTATTTTGAAACCGAGTCTCACTAAGTTGCAGAGTGCCTCACTAGGTAGCTGAGGCTAGCCCCGAACCTGGATCCTCCGGTCTCAGCCTCCCGAATGCTGGAATTACAAGCGTGCGCCATCACGCCCGGCTCTTTACATCATTTTTTATGAGTATTCCTGACCCCTACTCAAGATTCTCCTAATTCTTAATTAAATAAAGAAGAATGGCTTAATTTTAAACATAGAGTTCTAAAATCTAAATCTTCATTAATGAATCTAAAAGAGCTCTTTTTTTTCTAAAATGACAACAGATTTACTTGTTATTAAAAGTGACCAAGTGACCAACAGTCCCAGTCAGCCTGGAAGTCTGAGGCAGGAAGATTACTGGAGTTCAGGAGTTTGAGACCAGTCTATGCAGCATAGCAAGACCCAGTCAAGAAAAAGAAAGAAAGAAATGAGAGGGAGGGAAGAAGGAAAAAATGAAGGGGGAAAATGAAGAAAAGAAAACATAAATACATAAAAGTAACCAATAATGAGAAGTAAATCTTTCACAGTTTATACTGCTGAGTTGAGGCAGAAAGAACTCTTCCATTGAAAGTGGGAGGAAAATTCTTAATCTATATCAAGTAAAATATTTGCATGTGTTGTCACCATAGACTGACTTTTCTCTAATTTCTAATTCTCTCGAAGGAGAAGGAGGCAATTTTCCTAAAGAAACAAAATGAGAACAGATCATGATAATAAAAGACTTGTCAGATTCACAAGTAATGTTTGGCTTCACAATCCAAGGGACAGACTCTGCCTTTCAAATCCCTTTCCAGAAAGAAAGGGTTGACCCTACTGGCACTCTGATGGGCTTTCCATGACGAAAAAAAGTCACTTGGATTAGACGGTCATGGAAGTCTAAGCTCTGGGGTTTACAACTGGCAGAGGTCATTGAGCCAGTTTTTATCTTCTGTACATTAATAGGAAAATAAATAAATTTTTCTTATAGATAATCTGTAATATCCCTGGTGAATGAAATAATAATATAATTCATGCAACAGAATGTTGAATGAAATCAGATGTATATGAGTATCATAAAGAGAAAAAAATCTATTTGTAAAGCAAGAGAGATTTACAAGGTGATATTTAAAGAATTGTTTTAATAACAGAAATATCAAGAAGGTCATCATTTTCATGGAAAAATATAAAGCACATTAGGAAAGATGACATGTTAACTCTAGATTGCAAAAAGTCTTAGTCAGTGCTTTAAGAGTAAAAACAAAATATGACTCAATTGAAGCTGAAAAAACATTTGACAAGATCCAACACCCATTCATGCTAAAAGCACTGCAGAAAATCGGAATAGAAAGAACATACAATATCATAGAGGCAATATTCAATAGGCCCACAGCCAGCATTGTATTAAATGGAGAAAAACTGCAAGAGTTCCCACTAAAAACAGGAACAGGCGAAGATGTCCATTATCACCTCTTCTGTTCAATATAGTATTTGAGACTCTAGCCAGAGCAATAAGGCAAGAGAAAGAAATCAAAGGAGTGAAAATAGGGAAAGAAGAACTAAAACTGTCCCTTTTTGCAGATGACATGATACTATACTTAGAAGACCCAACAAACTCAACCAAAAAATTTATAGAACTGATCAACAAATTCAGCAAAGTATCTGGATACAAAATTAATCTTAAAAAATCAGAAGCTTTCCTGTATGCCAACCATAAATCCACTGAAAAAGAAATCCAGAAAACAATTCCACTCAAAATAGCATCCCCAAAATTAAAATACTTAGGGATAAACCTAACCAAAGAGGTAAAGGATCTGTATAAGGAAAACTACAAAGAGTTGAAAAATGAAATTGATGAAGACCTTAGAAGATGGAAAGATCTTCCATGCTCTTGGAAGATCAAAATGGCCATCTGCCCAAAAGTGATCTACAGATTCAATGCAATACCCATGAAACTACCAAGGTCACTCTTCACAGACATAGTAAAATCAGTCCTTAAATTCATCTGGAACAACAAAAATCCCAGGATAGCCAAAGTAGTTCTTAGTAATAAGAACCATGCAGGAGGTATCACAATACCTGATTTCAAACTTTACTACAAAGCCACAGTAATAAAAACAGCATGGTATTGGCACAAAAACAGACACACAGACCAATGGAGCAAAATAGAAGATTCAGAAACAAACCCATGTGCTTACAGTCAATTGATTTTTGACAAAGGAGCCAAAAACATACACTGGAAAAAAGATAGCCTCTTTAACAAATGGTGTTGGCAAAACTGGTTAACCATATGCAGGAAAATGGAAATAAACCCCACTTTCTCACCCTGCACAAGAGTCAACTCAAGGTGGATCAAGGACCTGGAAGTCAGGCCAAAGACCTTGCAGCTACTTGAAGAGGGCATAGAACCAACACTTCAACACATAGGCACAGGTAAAACCTGTCTCAACAAGACCCCAAAAGCACAAGCAACTCAAAGGAAGATCAATGCATGGGATAACATTAAACTGAAGATCTTCTGTGCAGCAAAGGAAATTATCAAGAACCTCAACAGAGATCCCACAGAGTGGGAGAAAATTTTTTTCAGCCACTCTTCTGATAGAGGTCTAATATCTAGGATATACAAAGAACTCAAGAAAATAACAGCTTAGAAAACAAGTAACCCAATCAAAAAATGGGCAAAGGATCTAAATAGACACCTCACAAAAGAAGAAATACAAATGGCTAATAAATGTATGAGAAAATATTCTACATCATTAGCAATCAGAGAGATGCAAATCGAAACTACCTTGAGATTTCACCTAACTCCAATCAGAATGGCAATCATAAAAAAAAAACACGAACAACAACACCTGCTGGCGAGGGTGTGGAGAAGTGGGAACCCTAATACATTGTTGGTGGGATTGCAAACTGGTGCAACCACTTTGGAAAACAGTATGGAGGATCCTCAGATGAATGGAAATGAACCTACCATATGATCCAGCAATACCACTTCTGGGTATCTACCCAAAAGAATGGAAACCAAACTATCAGACGGACGCATGTGTATCTATGTTTATAGCTACACAATTCACAATAGCCAAACTATGGAAACAGCCAAGATGTCCATTGACAGATGAATGGATTACAAAACTATGGGATATGTACACAATGGGATTTTACTCAGCCATAAAGAAGAACAAAATCATGTTATTTGCAGGGAATGGATGCAACTGGAAAACATTATGTTATGTGAGATTAGTCAGTCACAAAGAGTAAAAAAGTATATGTTCTCCCTAATTTGCAGATGCTAGGGAGAAGACGAGGCATAAGAGGAATTCCAGATGAAAAAGGAGAAACCCTAGATAAGCAAAGAAGTTGACTTAACCGATGGTGATGGATGGGGGGAGCACCCTAATGCACATGATGTCCTTTCACAAATATATCAAAGTCAATCACTAAACTGAACTTGAGAAGGAGGGAGGGCGAGGGAGTACGGTGGAAATTGGGGAAAGGGTTAAGTGAGAAATGCATGCATATATGCCTTTATCAGCTTGTACCTAACAAAGATGTATGATTATAATGCACCAATTAATAAAAAAAGAAAAAGAAAATATTACAGCCATTATGTAACATGCCTTCATGAGTGTTGTCCAGACAAGAAATCTCACGGGCTGCCTGTGTATTGCCCGCAATGGCCTCCAGGTGATTGTCCAGAGGATCCTGGAAAAGGATGTTTATTTATTTCCCCAAAGTAAAATCTGTTAAATTTTAAAAAATGAAATTAGTAAGATATACTATGGTTCACTAAAACATTCTGCTATTGATATGAATTTGTTGGAGGTGGTTTGTTTTCTACTATAAACAATGCTGCAATAAACTTCTTTGCTCTTACATCTTTATATATATTCTGCTTTTTATTCCTCTGGTTTAGTCTTGAGGTCCCAATTCTTGGATCAAAAGATATATTTTTTTAGAATAGGTTTTGCTGGATTGTTCTCTAAAGTGCTATGATAATTTATATTCCCATAGAAATATATGAAGCTTCCTCTTCCTCCCCATCATCCCTGTCAGCAACACTGTATCATTTGGATTTTTGCCAGTATGATCAGCAGTGATTTTCCTATTTCTTATATTAATTTGCATTCTCTTATTAAAAGTGAGTATACATGTCTTTTCTGGTTTATTGGCTACATGGATTTCCTTTTTATTAAACACCAATTTATATTCATTGCCCAAGTCCTATAATGTTATTCCCTGTTTGTTATTGCCCTTTATCTGGAATTTATTTTTTTGGTAAATGATGTAATCTCCAACTTTATTTTCAAGAGCTTCCATTCATAATTTCTCATCCTTGTAAAATTTTTGTCATGTTTTATAATCTCTGTATTTGTTTTATAGTACATGTATAGGGTTTATGAGTAAGTACAAATATCTATGTCTGAACTGTGTGCTCAAAGTTTTGTTCAATAAAAATTTTTAACATGGTAAAAAAATATGCATAGTAATAAAAATCCTTCTCACTTATCAGTATCATTTAAAGTATCTTAATTTGATTATTATTTAACTATTGTTCTTTCATTGGTTCTATAGTAGTGAAACTACATTAGGTTAGAAACCTCAAAGGAACTGTGTATCTGGTCAAAGAGTTTTTGGTATCTACTGTAATACGAATGGCAATTTAAAACTAATATATACTTAATAAATATTATATAAAGTCATTTTTGCTTTAGATTCCAGCTACAGGAAGCTTATATTTATGGTTTGAGTCAACACTCTTATCCTAGGTTTCCCACAGAAAAATTTGAATTTGGTACTTAGTTTCCTAACTGGAATTTCTAGATGAATGCATAAAATAAACCTTTGACCTCAGGATCTATCATTATCTCATCTCTTCTAGCAAACCTGGTTGCCAAGTGTCCTTGTGCCAAGTTGCAATTAGCCCAGACCAAAAAAAAAAAAAAAAAAAAAACAGGGCATCAGCAGCTCTGTGGTTCATTTATCAAGTAGAGTACCAACCACAGTCCAGAAAGCCTTGAATAAATGTTTGCTAAAGAATGTACCACATTTTACAAAGTAATAGAATTTGAAGAAAATCTCTATCCTTGAGTTGCAAAAAGATTTCCTTTCCTCTCTGGTTCATATCTACTCACAATAGAGATGTCCAATTGATCTGTCATGCAGTGAATCCCTCTCCAGCCACTATTGATTTCAATTTACCCAATTGACAAGGTTCACAGACTTGATTTTAAAAATAGGTTTGAAGCATATCTGCTGCCAAAGGATAACTATTTATCAAGGGATCCCTGAAGCTATTGGATAAAATTTATTTTCCAGTAGTCTACCAAAGTCTGCTACATCTATCAGAGTTGGGCAAGTGTGGAGATGTTCCAATTGAACAAGCCCCTTTCTCCTTCTTGCTATTTTAATGCTCCATCCAATTTCAAACCATTTACTCTGGTTGAATAAACTGGTATCTTCACTCACTATATGTGACAAACTAGGCTTACACTCAAAAAGTGAAGTTCCAGTAGTAAACCTTACTTCAGCTTGGGCTCTCAGGAAATCCACAAGTCATCACCATGTTTCCATCTGTACAATGCACATGATAGTGGCTGATCTTCTCAAACTAGTCATCATTCTCATCTTCTTCTATGTTACAGGACACACTTAGGATAAGTGAGAAAAATAGGTTCTATCCCCAAACAGTCATTCCAAGTGGTCTTCATAAGAGGAGAATGGAGATGAGCTTGTTATACTACTACAGTATACTCTGTTGTCTTACTTAGGTATCTCCTTCTCTACTCCAATCTCTGCTGATAGCTAATTAAAAATAAGGAGCTATGCTGACTTTAAAGAAAGCAGAGTTTTATTTTCTGGATTATGGGGCAGAGAATCAACTCTTCTGCTGCCAGTCAGTTCCCTCCTACAGTCTACTTTTCCAAGTAAGCATGAGAGTACCACTCTCAAATAAACAAAAGTTAATTCAGCCCAACTTGTTCTTTATCTTGTCTAATAGTAATACTAACCCAAGCATCAATTTTTATTATAAGTATTACCCTCCAAGATGCCTTAATCCAGCTTAATCACCACAATTTCCCATATATCCTACTGCAATGACTCTTGTCTATCTTTTACTTCCCATCTGTCTCACTTTGAGGGCAGTTCCAGAGAGTATTCACACCCTGACACTTCTAGGCTGCAGACTGAGCTGACTCCTGTTTGGCCCCTCTGTCTCTGGGATGTTTAAGATCTGTACAGACCTTCAGTAGACCAACAACTACATGACATTTACATCTGTCATTCCTTCCACACTCAGTGTAAGTAACACAGAGTAGGTAACTCGTCATCGTATCCCTGTTATCTGTCTAACTCTGATTGTCCAGATCCAATGGATTATTTGGAAATGCCTTAAGTGACATATACATAAAATAACTATCCATGTTTGATTTTCTCAGGAAATACAGTATTTCCTTGTGATTAACTTATTACAGGGGATATGTACAAATCAGTGTTAGCATAGCTATCTCAAACATTTATTACTTATGGTTAAAAAAGGCATTCAAAATCATTTCTTCTTGTTTTTTAAAATCATATGGTACATATAGTTATCTATAGTCACCTTCTGTACAATAGAATATTAGAACTTACCTCTCTTACGTGTAACTTAGTATCTGTAGACTGACATTTCCCCTTTCCCTATGCCCTTACTCTCCCTACCCTCTGATAAACACTGTTATACTCTCAACTCCTACAAGATCAACTTTTTTAGATTCCATATATATGAGTGAGATTATTTGGTGTGTGTCTTTCTATGCCTCTATTTTTTTGGGGGGGAAGCGGGCACTATTTGATATTTTCTGACTCTATTCCAAAATTCTCATGGTATATTTTTTTCTCTTTTTTGTTATTTTACTTGTATTTTCTAAAATTATTTTAATTGAGGTCATATTCCTACATCATACACTAGTTAGTGGAAAGAGTTACCAAACACAGGATCATCACAAAAATATAGCATATCAGGCATATTCAACAAATTTTACTCTCCTATTTTCAAAAGCTACAGTGCAAGAAGTATAAAAATTGGATGATAGAGAAATAATCATCTAACTAAAAATAAAACAAAACCTTTCTTGTGAAAACCTTCAGCTTAAAGTTTTCAATACAGGTAATGAGTCAGCAACTTTTATCTACATTAAAAAAAAAATTAAATATTTTAGGTCTTTCCTGCAATCAGACAAATCTGCTGTAGTAGTATGAAACCAGCCATAGATAATACATAAATCAAAAGTGCTTCAATAATGTTTTATTAAAAAAACAGAGCACAGCCATATTTGGCCCATGGCACAATAGTTTACTGACTCCCCCCCATACCAATCAAGAGGACTAAAGTTATCCACTGGTACTCTTGTCCTCCACTATAATATTTCATCTACAATGTCTAGTGAAAAAAATACAAGGCAAATTAAAAGTAAAGTCAATTCACAATTTAAAAGCAACAATAAAAAGACAACAGGAGAATCATAGATGAGAAATTACAATATTTAAATTTTTTACAACCTGCTTAAAGCACAAAAGAAATCTTATCACTGTATTTTATTTCATAAATGCCCATCTGATGCCTCTTCACTCCAATTGTGATCCTCTTTTCCTTATAAGTAACCTTAATTTCCTACTCTGACACACATTCTAAATTATGGTGTATGTTATGATTTGAGTATTTAGAACATTTGTCACCTCTTGTTAAGTTAGAGAGCTCCTTGAGATTTAACCCTTGTCTCATTTATCTTTATATCACCAGATTACTTTACACATGTAATTGAGTAAGTTAAAGAATAAAACAGTATGCAAGTAAATGAAAAACAAAAATAAATTAACCTTTTGTTGCTGAGAAAATTAGCCACTGTGAACAGAACATACTAGTGTTTGTTCCAGAGATAACGAATATTTTTACATAAATCTAGAGTCTTTAGTGAGAATATAGGTACATACTTATAAGTTCATTTCTTTAAAATGTGGTCTTAAGCTTTTTTTTATTTTTATTTTTTTGGACCTGTCAATGTCTTGGAGAAACTTAGATTTTTTTTTGTTCATTCATTGGGATAGCTAGACCCTAATATGAAGATTATTTAGTACATTTCTTCCATAGTATTTATATTATATGGTTAGAGGGGAAACCAAGCCATTAGTTTTATCAAATGAACTTTTATATTTTACAAAGATTATAAAAATATTAAAGAATAAAAAAGTGATCTTTGGAGAGAATTTCCTGAAATATCTGATTTTGGAATCCTTAACTAAGATCATCCTTGAGAATAAGTTTCTTCCAAAGTACATGTGTTAGGTAAGTAGATAGAGAAGCAGGTGGGCCGGATCCGGAGGACCTGAAGCATCTGAGGGAAGAGGTTAAAAGGCCCCTTTAAGGGAAAATAGCTGCAGGTAGAAAACTGCAGGGATATGAGAAGGCTAAACCACTTGAAGGGCCTCACTTAAACTCCCAGGGAATGATTGGAGTCAATGCAGACTCACTAAGGTGCAAGCGGAATACTAAGGTACCCTACACAAAGAGATAGTGACTGATTTAATGCATATGCACTAGGGGGAAGTGTTTCCAGGCTGAATAAAAGTTGTCCAGTGGAGGACTGTAGGCTAATTTCCACTCCCCAAAGGAGTGCTTTAGAGCATCTCTCTGGAGCATAATGTCTGTCCCATTCCATTTTTTACTCTGGGGAAGCAGCCTATTCTGGCTTACTCTCCTAACCGTGTTTTGCTGGAAGTTTGGTTGCGTGGCCTAGCATGGCCTTGCTCTTATCTCTGGTGGTTGGCTAAGGCCAGCCCAGGATGACGCAAACAACAGATGCTCATGTCTTTCATTATCTAGGAGGCTAACCTGACTTTTTAAAACCACTAAATTAGGGGCTGGTTTGTTCAATAGTAATAGTAATTTAAAGTATCTTGCTGATAGAGCAAAATAAAAATTATAAAAAACAAGCAAACAAACAAAAAACACTGCATTGTAGCTACTCCTTAGAGATGTATATATGTAAGACTAGGTAAGACTAGATCATGGAAAGAGATACTATACATGTCTGGGATTACATCTCTATATTGCCTTCCTTCTGTTTCTAGAGTCTAGTAGAACAGGGGAAGGGGATGGAGTGACATTCCAAAGCTTCTGTCTCATCTTTATACCTACAGTTGAGATCCAAAGTAAATGGCATTTTATACATTCATACTTTGCAAGACTATGGAAACCAGGTGCAATAAGCATAAAGATATATTAAAGCTTTGAGGCTTGTTGAATACTCTTAAATTACCTCATTTAATGATCACTGGTCAGTATCAGTCTAAGAGAGAAGTAGATGTTGAAGGTGACACCTGGCAATGGATAGAAGAGTCGTACATAAACCCAAGAGAAAAAAATCAGAGAAAGCCCAACTTTTTAGTTACTTGGACAACCCCAAGAGTTCCTATCAGCTAAGAGACTAAGAGAATAGGCATTGGTTCAAATACTATACAATTATTCATAGGTTACATGGAAACTAAGGCTCAGAGATGTAAAGGAACTTACTAAAAGTTCCTTACCTCACAAGTTACTAAAAGTTTCCTTAGCTACAGTCTCAGAACAATTGCTTAAATTTCAAAACAAGGTTTCTAAGACAACTGCTCTTTAGGTTTAGTTTAGAATCTTTCTTTCTTTTTTTTTTTTCTTTTTTTTTTTGCCAACATAAATAAATCACATCCTGAAGTACATGTAAAAGAGCAAAGGAGAACCATATTTATGAATTCTTGTTAACTGGTTTAACATCATCTTAGTAAATATTTGTGTTTATCTTATTTCACTATAATTTTCAGAAAATATAAATAATTTTTATCTCAGCACCATGAGATTGACAAATAAAGAACAGATAGACTCTATTTTTCTGAAAGATGGACATCTTAATAAACATCTGTGCCATACTGCCATGGAAACCACATTTAAAAAACAAGTGCATTTCCTTGAGAATTGAAATTATGTTGTTTGTTAAGTGTTGCAAAACAATACCAAATTGCTAATAATAATATAGCTAATAGAGACCAGGGAAAGTGATAGAAATTAACTCTTCATGAAGACAAGTTCTAGCATTGATGTTTCTCACATTTCCAAGTAGTCTGTAAAGAGATACTTATTAATTATCTTTTGTATTTAAAGAGCTATGTGAGGGATGCAAGGAAGACAGAAAGCTAAAAGGCCCATTAGACTGGGACAAAGAAATATCTACTAATGAATTATCCACTCAGTAATATCGTTGATTGCTACATAACTTAATTCTTTCTGTTTTGCCTTTAGATCAATGTACTTCGGCCACCCCATGAATGTTCTCATAAATAGTTGATGTGAAAACATACATTGAAGATCTGAATTTTTCTGATACTTATACCTAATATCTCCAATGAGAATTAGATTACAAGAATTTACTTCCTAAAGGAGCTGGCATATCTTATAGAACAGTGAAAGATAAATAATACATAAACACGGAACACTTTATCATTGCCATCCTTCCATTTCTCAAGACTAGTGGCTGGAAAGAGGAGGAGGAGATGAAATTCCAAATTTCTGTGTGTTCTCTGTGCTGCTAAAAGTTAAATCTCAAACAATTTTTGGTACAGCCATTCTCAGCAAGACTATGAAACCAAATGTGATTAGCATAAAAAAGGAGCTTGCAAATCTTTTCTCAAAGCAAACAAACAATAAAACTGAACAAAATTGTCATAAACAACCATTTCAAGACTTTGAAAATAAACCAAAGTCTTAGAACAAATTGAGAAGCAGTTAATTAGGAAAAACTACCAAACCTTTGGTAAAAACAGTGGCAACCTGTAGCTTTCTTGGAGTATGCTTCTCTGATAATCCTGTCCTAGGTTGGTGGCTGCTGTTGTTCCATAATGGCAGGCAAGTCTTGGGAGCCCACAGCTTTTTTACAACAAGAGACACACTAAGTTTGGAGGAAAAAAAAAAAAAAAACAACCAACTCCACATGAAGCAGAGCAGATCAATAATCAGTAGCAATCTGAATAACAAACAGAGCGGGCCAACTGCATAGCTAATCTGAGCTGGCAGCCCTGTTGAACCAAGCAATGGAATGACAGAATAACTAGATATTTAACAGAAATATTCAAGTAATGGGATGCACACAGGGAATCTTAATAAATATTCACAGATCCCTAGAGGTCAAGAAAGCTGTGCTCATGTGCAAGGCTGTGTGCATATCCAATGGAGAAAGCCAGAGAGTGCCCTAGTCATCCACTCATGCCTTTCTGAACATGGCAACATGCACACATGCAGAGGAAATACAAGAGGACCCAAAGGAAAGTAGTAGATCGAGATTTATATATGTTCCCCAATCCATATAAGAGCCACATATATATTCAGTACAGAGAGCAGAAGGCCTATTGGTTCAAGTTGTTTGACTACAATCTCTGTGAAGTAACGGAGTTGTAATGTCACAGGATTGACTCCTAGGAAGCGAGTTTTATGACAAAAAATAAAAATGTTTTTTGAGCAGAGGCATTAAAAGATGCACACCAAGAAAGAAACAAACCACACAAATTTAGTTCAAGCAGCTTAGTGAATACATTGTTTTTTTAAAAAAAAAAAAAAAAAAAAGCCAGAATTGCTGTTATTTAAAATATTCAATTTTTGAATCTCAGTACTTGAGAGGCTGATAGGAGAATTGAAAGTTCACAGCCAGGCTCAGCTACTTAGTGAGGCCCTCTGCAACTTAGTGAGATCCTGTTTCAAAATAAAGAATAAAAAACAGGGCTAGGGGTGTAGCTTAGAAGTAGAATATCCCTGAGTTCAAACCCCAGTAGTGCCAAAAAAATAAATATTCAGTTTTTGGTAAAATTATGAGATATATACAAAATAATAGAAAAGTATGATCTATGGGGTATTCTCAGAACAGGGGGCCCACAGAATGGCTCCTCTGTTTACTACACACCCAACAGGAATCTGGGGCTGCTGTGATGAGAGGCAAACCCTCATGGTGTCCCTATGAACAAATGATATATATGTGTCCCCTTTGGGATAAGCATTAGGATAGAAGAAGGGGGGCAAGGAGGAAGGGAAAGGAGTATACTGGAGAGTGAAATTGATCAAACTATATTTTTATGTATGTGCAAATGTGACACAATGAAACTACTAGTCTGTATAGTTGAGATGTACCAATAAATATCAAAAGAAAAGAAAAGAAAGAAAGTATGATCTATATCCTAGAAAAAACAGCCAGCATAAATTATATTTTAATGGTAGGGTATAAATGTTTGTTTCAGCAAATATGGACTTTAAAGCAACTATTTTAAATACAGTCATATGAGTTACAGAAACCATGTGTAAATAAATTTTGAAAACCTTTATGGTGATATAGTTCACATACTATATAATTCATTCACTTAAAATGTACAATTAGACGGGCATGGTGGCACACACTTGTAATCCCCGTACTTAGGAGGCTGAGACAGGAGGATTGCAGGTTCACGGCCAGCCTCAACAATTTAGGCCTTCCAAGACTTAGTGAGATCCTGTTTCAAAGTTAAAAAAAAAACAAAAGGAAAACATTAAGATAGGGATGGTGCTGTAGCTCAGAGATAGGTAGAATGCCCCTGTTTTCAATCCCCAGTACCATGCACACACACGCAAAATGTAGAATTAGTTTATTCCCAAATATGTGCAACCATAGTCATTGTGGTCAATTGTAGAGTAGTTTCATCACCTCAAAAAGCCATGTCATACTCTATAGGTATCATGTCCTATCTCCCACCTCTTACCCCAGGCCTAAGCTTTTTTTTTTTTTTTTTTTTTTTTTTTTGTGGTACTGGGGATTGAACTCAGCGGCATTCTACCTCCCTACCTCCGAGCTACACCCCCAGTCCTATTTTTTTTATTCTTTATTTTGAAACCAAGTCTCACTAAGTTGCGGAGTGCCTCACTAGGTAGCTGAGGCTGGCCGCGAACCCGGATCCTCCGGTCTCAGCCTCCCGAATGCTGGGATTACAAGCGTGCGCCACCACGCCCGGCACCAGGCCTAAGCTTTTTAATCTACTTTCTACTACGAATTCACCTATTCTAGACATTCCATATAAATGGAATCATGAAATATCTGTGTGTTTACAACTGGCTTCCTTCACTTAGAATAATGTTTCCAAGGCTCATCCATGTTTATTTTACAGGAAAGGATGTACATTGTACCATATGTTTTCTTTATTCTTATGGCCTAAAAATATTCCATTGTATGGCTATACAAAATTATATTTACCCATTCATCAGGTGATATGCATTTGGGTTGTTTCTACCTTATTTCTGGACTCTCAATTTTATTATACCAATCTATATCCTTATGCTAATATCACAATGTCTTCATACCATTGTTTCATAGCAAATTTTGAAAGCAAGATGTGTGCATTCCCTAATTTTGTTTTCTTTGGCTGAAATTATTTTGGCATTTTGGGTCCTTGGTAGTTATATATGAACGCTTACAATCAGCTGGTCAGTATCATCAAGGATGTGAGTTACAATTCTGATGGAAATTTTACTGAATTTGTGATTAATTTAAAGGATATTCCCATCTTAACAATATTTAGTTTTCAGACCTATGAATCTGGGATTTTTTTGTCTTTTCAATTTTAATTTTCTTAAATCCCCTTCAACAATGTTTTATAATTTTAAGAGTATAAATTTTGGATTTATTTTGTTAAATATATTTCTATTTTATTTTTATGCCTTTGTTAATAGTGTGTGTGTGTGTGTGTGTGTGTGTGTGTATATATAATTACTAGGGATTTAACCCAGAGGCACTCTACCTCCAGGCTATACCCCAAGCCCTATTTTGTTTTTGCATTTTTATTTTAGAACAAGATCTCACTAAGTTGCAAAGGGCTCACTTAGTTGCTGAGGCTGGCCACTAACCTGTTATCCTCCTGTCTCAGCCTCCCAAGTACTAGGATTACAGGGATATGCTACCACACCAGGTTGTTAAGGGAATTCTTAATTTTACTTTTTTAATATTCTTATAACTGCATTAAAATACTATATATTTTGTATATTGATCTCATTCCTGCAAGCTTGCTAAAATTTTATTAGTTCTAGTATTTTTCTAGTAATTCTAAGATTTTTTTTATATATTAGATAACATCATCTACAAATAATGATAATTTTACTTCTTCCTTTCCAATTTGGATGCCTTTTATTCTTGCCTAATGCTGGGGTTAGATGCTAAAGTGTCTTATTAAATAGAAATGGTGAGAGTAGGCACTTTGCTTTGTTTCTGATCTCAGGGGAAAACATCATCTTTCATCATTAATTATAATCCTAAAAACTGCTTATGGCAAATAAATAACCTATCATACATAAAATGTTACTAGAAACAAACAGGGGCATTTCATAGTGATTGAAGCATTATTTAATTAGGAAACTATAATAATAGTATTACCATATATGCATCTAACAATGAAGACCAAAATATACTAAACAAAAATTGACATAACAAAAAGGAAAAATAGGTTCCAACAATAGCTAAATATTTTAATACCCAAGTTTCAATAATTTATAGAGCAATAGATATAAAACCAACAAGAATAGAGTGGTGAATATTATCAGCCAGCTTGATCTAACCAAAATCTATAGAACACTCCTCACAATAGGAGCAAAACACACATTCCTTTTAAGTGAACATGAACTTTTCCTCAGGATAAATCAAATGCTTGCCCACAATTCAAGTCTCAGTACATTTTAAATGACTGAAATATTACAAAGTGTATTCTCCAACTACAGCTGAATTAAATTATAAATAAATGACAGAAAATATATGGGGAAATCTTCAAATATTTGTACATTAACCAACACAATTCTAAATAACATGTGGGTCAAAGAAGAAATCAAAACAGGAATTGGGAAATATTTTTAGTTAAATGAAAGTAAAAATACAACATATAAAAATCTTTGAGACATAAACCAGCACTTAATGAGACATTTGCAACTTTAAACCCCTTTATCAGAAAAGTAGAACAATCACAAGTCAATTACCTAAGATTCTATCTTAGGAAACAACAACCAAAAAAAAAAAAGAACAAACTAAACTCAAAGCAAATGAGAAAACAGTAGAGAAAATCAATAAAAAAATTTTTCCTAAAAAAACGAACAAAATTAATAAATCATAAATAGTCTAATAGATCACAAATTATTAATATTCAAAATTAATTTAGAACCTTATATTGCCCCATATACAAACATAACTTAAAATGGCATATACCTAACTAGAAGAGCTTAAACTATAAAACTAATTATAAGCAAATATCAAGAAAAATCTTTGAGAACTTGTATTAGTCAGAGTTCTTAGATATAACACCAAAAAAATGATTTGCAAAAGAAAATATTGAGGAAGTTTTTATCCATGCCTATGTGTTGGAGTATTGGTCCTATGACCTTTTCAAGTAGCTGCAAGCTCTCTGGTCTAATTTCCAGGTCTTTGATCCATCTGACTCTGGATTGATTGTTTGGATTGATTCTTGTGCAGGGTGAGAAAGTGGGGTTTATTTTCATTATTCTGCATATGGATAACCTGTTTTGCGAATATCATTTGTTAAAGAGGTGATCTTTTTTTCCAGTGTATGATTTTGACCCCTTTGTCCAAAATCAATTGGCTATACATGTATGGATTTGTTTCTGAGTCTTTGATTCTACTCCATTGGTCTATGTGTCTGCTTTTTGTGCCAATACCATGCTACTTTTATTACTATATCTCTGTAGTATAATTTGAAGTCAGGCATTGTAATGCTTCCTGCATGATTCTTGTTTCTGAGAACTACTTTGGCTATTCAGGGTTTTGTTGTTCCAAATGAATTTCAGGACTGATTTCTCTATGTCTGTGAAGAATTACCTTGGTGATTTAATAGGTATTGCATTGAATCTGTAGATTACTTTGGAAGAATGGTCATTTTGAGACATTTAATTTGCCTATTCAAGAGTATGGGAGTTCCTTCCTTCTTCTAAGATATTCTTCAATTTCTTTTTACAGTGTTTTATAATTTTCCTTGTAGAGGTCTTTTACATCCTTGATTAGGTTTATTCCTAAGTATTTCATTGTTTGAGGGGATATTGTGAGTGGAAATGTTTTCTGGATTTCTTTTTCAGTGTATTTACAGTTGGCATACAGAAAAGCTTCTGATTTTTTAAGATTGATATTGTATCCAGAAACTTTGCTGAATTTGTTGATCAGTTCTAAAAGTCTTTTGGTTAAGTTTATTGGGTTTATATCATGTCATCTTCAAATAGATAGTTTCCATTCTTCTTTTCCTATTTTTACTCCTTTGATTTCCTTCTCTTGCCTTATTGCTCTAGCTAGTCTCAAGTACTATATTGAAAAAGAATGATGATAGTGGACATCCTTGTATTTTAAGGGGAACTCTTACAGTTTTTTTCCTATTTGGAAACATCCTATAGGATGTTGGCTGAGGGCCTATTGCATATTGCCATTATGATGTTGAGGAATGTTCCTTCTATGTGATTTTTGTCCTTAATTCTGTTTATGTAGTGAATTACATGGATCATTTTTCATATGTTGAGCCAGCCTTGCATCCCTGGGATAAGACCCACTTGGTCATGTTGTATAATATTCTTGATGTGATTTTTTTTTTTTTTTTGCAGTACTGGGGATCGAACTCAGGGGCATTCTACCTCTGAGCTACATCCCCAGCCCTATTTTTTATTCTTTACTTTGAAACCGGGGCTCACTAAGTTGCGGAATGCCTCACTAGGTAACTGAGGCTGGGCGCGAACCTGGATCCTCCGGTCTCAGCCTCCTGAATGCTGAGATTACAAGCGTGCGCTGTTAGTATTTTGAATGCGTGCTGTTAGTATTTTGTTTAGAAGTTTTGTGTTTAAGTTCATCAATGATATTAGCCTATAATTTTCTTTTCTTGAGCTGTCTTTTGGTTTTAGTATTCATGTTATGTTGGCTTCCTAGAATGTGTTTGGGAGAGTGCTGCTTCTTTTTATTTCATGGAATAGATTGAGAAGTATTGGTAATAGCTCTTCTATCAAGGTTTTATAAAATTCACCTGGGAAACCATGTAGACCTGGGCTTTTCTTTGATGACAGACTTCTATTACTGCTTCAATTTCTTGGATTGCTATTGGTCAATTTAAGCTTTCTATGTCTTCTTAATTCATTTTAGGAAGGTTGTATGTGTCTAGAAATTTGTCAATTTCTTCAAGATTTTCCATTTTGTTGGAGTATAGTTTTTCAAAGTAGTTTCTGATGATCCTCTAGATTTCCACACTGTCAGTGGTAATATCATCTTTTTCATCTCTTATTTTCCTCAACAAGACCCCAAAGGCACAAAAAATAATGTAAGGATTAATATGCGGTATTGCATCAAACTGAAGAGCTTCTGTTCAGCAAAAAAACTATCAAGAACCTCAACAGAGAACTGACAGAATGGGAGAAGATTTTTGCCAGCTACTCCGCTGATAGAGGACAAATTTCTAGAATATGCAAAGAACTCAAGAAACTCACCACCAAAAAAACCAAACAATTCAATTAAAACATGGGCAAGTGAACTAAATAGACATTTCACAAAAGAAGAACTACAAATGGCAAATAAATGTATGAAAAAATGTTCAACATCTTTAGCAGAGAGATGCAAATCAAAACTATCCTGAGATTACACCTAACCCCAATTAGATTGGCAATCATTAAAAATACAAACAACAACAAATGCTGGTGAGGATGTAGAGAAGTAAGAACTCTAATACATTATTAGTGGGATCAAAAACTAGTGCAATCACTTTGGAAAACAGTGTGGAGGATTCTCAGAAGAATGGGAATGTACCTACCATATGACCCAGCAGTAAGATTCTTGAGTACCTACCCACAAGAATGGAAACCAAACTACTAGAGTAATGCATGCATATCTATGTTTATAGTTGCCCAATTCACAATTGCCAAACTATAGAACCAGCCAAGAGGTCCATCAATATATGAATAGGCTACAAAACTATGGGATACGTTCACAGTGGAATTTTACTCAGCCATAAAGAAAACAAAATTATGTCTTTTTCAGGGATATGGATGGAGAACATTGTTAAGTGAGATTAGTCAGTCACTAAAAGTAAAAAGTGGGATGTTCTCCTTAATATACAAAAGGTAGGGAGAAAACAGAACATAGAAAGGACTCCAGACAAAGGAGGGGAAACCTTAGATGAGTGAAAAAGGTGACCTAACTGAAGTGGATGGGAGGGGCAAAGAAGGAAACACCACAATCGACATGATGCATGTATACAAACTTATCAAAGCAGGGGAAAGAGGTATGGGGGAGGGAATATGGTGGGAATTGGGGGAGGGATAAATGAGTGCTGCCTGCATGTATACCTCTGCCATCCTGCACTTCATCAAGATGTATGATTACAATGTACCAATAAAATAAAAAAGAAACTATTGATAAATTTCATCAAAATTTAAAACTTTTATACTTCACAATATGTATATCATAGGAAACTGAAAAAACAAACCACCAAGAACTGGAAGAAAATATTGACAAACCACATATCCAATAATGAACTTATATCTAAACTAAAGAACACTTATAACTAAATTATTAAAAGTCAAGCCAACTTAAAAAAATGGAAGAAAACTTGAATAGATATTTCCCCAAAGAAGATATCCTAATGGCAAATAAGCTCATGGAAAAATTAAAATATATTACCACTGCATACCCACAGAAATAGCTATTATTAAAGCAACATACTATAACAGGTTTTAGGATAAAAAACAAATTGGGATCTTTGTGCTTTGTTGATAGTAATGTCAAATGTTACAGCAGTTTTGGAAAATTATTTGACATTATGACAGACAGACTCTAAATTGGTCACAATAATCTCACTTTTATAACCATTTCCCTCTTAAGAATGGGCATGACATACGATTTGCTTCTAACCAACAGAATATGGTAAGGAAATGGTGCTTCCATGTTTACATTTCATAAGATTATAACTTCCATCTTGCAAGTAGCTTCTCTCCCTTGCTCACTTTGAAGTAAGCTGCTATGTTGTGAGCTGTCCTGCAGAGAGGCCCACATGCCAAGGAAGTGAGGGTAGCCACTGGCCAACAGAAAGCAAGAAACTGAGGACATCAAGCTGACAGTCAATAAGAAACCAAATTCTGCCAATAACCACATGAGCTAAGATGCAGATTCCTCTCCAGCTGAAACTTTAAAGGAGACCACAGCCGCAGTCCACACACAGGCTGCAACCTGAAGAGACCCTGAGTCAGAGGACCCAACTAAACCATGCATAGACTTCTGACTCACACAATTGTGAGAAAATGGACAGTATTGTTTAAGTTACTACACAGTAAACAAACAAACAAAAACAAGTATAGGCAGTTTTTTTTAAAAGCTAAACATAAATTTGCTATATAATCTAGAAATTCCAGTTCTATGTATATACCTAAAGGAAACTAAAACATATATCCATGTGAATATGTATACACAAATGTTAATAGCTCAAAAGCTGAGAAAATCCAACTATTCATCAACTGGTGAACTGAGAAACAAAATGTTATATATTCATCCTATAGAATACTATCAAGTAATTAAAATAAACTACACTGCAAAATGAATGAACCTGAAAAGTACTATGCTAAATGAAAAGAACCATATGCAAAGACTTAAATTGTATAATTCCCTTTATGTGAAATATTCAAAAAAGAGAAATGTTTAGAAAGAGAAAAAAGATCAATGGTTCCCTGGAGCTGGAGTTAGAAGCAGAGTTTAAGTATAAATGGGCAGAGGTGTCTTGGGGGTAAGGGAGATGTTCTAATGCTAAATTGTAGTGATAGTCACCCATTTGTATAAGTTGCTAAAATCATTATATTATTTACTTATGGGGATGAAACTCATGATATATAAATCTTACTTTAATTAAATACTTTTAAAGCCTGATGGAGATCACACTTTAGGAAGAATTATTCTCATGCCCTAGTCATTGTGTTCATGCAATGTAGATCTGAATGAACTTACAGAGAATCTTTATTATACTTTGGAGATTTCTCCAGCCAAACTAAGTCTTCCACACTTTTATTTCTCTGAGCAGCTAAAAGGAGGAATATCATGGTGGTCTTGCTACATACTTTGATAGACAAAAGGAATTTAAGAGCTAGGTCTTGAAGGAAAGATAGGATTGCTAGAATCTGAAAGGAAGAGAATTGAAAGGGGGAAAAAAGAAAAGACAGAATCAGGGAATAGGAATTAATTGAGAATATCATGTAGTTTGTTATAGATGAAATGTTGCGAAAGGTGTATGGTTGATAACAGTAATATTAACACAGATTTATCTTTACAGGTGGAATTTCTGTAATCCCCATCATTTTCTTCATTAAGCAAACATTTGCTGAGAGCTTGAAGCACACTGTAAACCCACAGAAATAAACTGAGAAGCATGAATGCTTTCTAGACTAGGCATAACCATTAAAAAGTGTTAAAATTATAAAAGAGGAGGAATTCTCTCAGACAATGTCTATCCTGTTTTATCCCCCCCCTCTTTCTCCTTACAATAAAAATAATGAAATCAATCCAAGGCATCTTCTCACTATTTTATAAGACTCTCTATTCCAGAAAATCAGAGGAGCAAAGAAAGCTGCATAGTGACCTCAACAACTCCCTTTATCTCAACCCTAAGCTGAAATAGATCAAGACTGTAAGCTCAGAGATTTTAGTTCTAATTACTAACTTTGCCAACCTATGTTTCTAAAGTGCTTTCCTAGAAGCAATACTAATGGCTGGTAAAATATATACTTCCACTCTGGTAACAAAGCAATGTGGAGAGCACTCTATCCCTTATAGGAAAAAAAAAAAACCATACTTTTGAAAAGTCATGGTGAGAAGATGATGTTTCCTATTCAACACTAAAAACAGAGTCCTGCTGTGCTCTTGTCTTTATTCTTGATAGAAGGCACAGTGATAATGAGCACATTTCTTCAGAGCTGCAACCAAATTGTTATCATGAAGGATGTGCTGCAGTATCCTTTGCTGTGTATATTGATGTCAGTGAAATCAGGGCAAGGGCTCTGCTCTGGCCAGTGTTTCGTTTGCTTTTCAATTACTTTTATTTAACAATTTACACACAGAATACATGCTTTTAGAAACCACAAATTATTTTGGGAATTCATCCCTACTTGGGAAGTTGAGCAGTTTCAATGGAACTAGCAGCAACAATCTAGAAGGAAAGCTGCTCTTTGACTACTGAAGGTATATAAGAATTAGAACTGCCTGAAATGTGCAATTCAAACTTAGGAAGGCCCACAAGAATCACAAGGAAATAAATTACAGCTCTTAGAAAAGCTTTCAAGAATTTGAAACAGATTCAGAACTTCTCACCTTAATTGCTTGCTACACAATGTACATATAATCCATCTGTCTGAATACACACCCTTCTCTGTTTAGGTTAAGCCTTCGTTTTATTCTTGCTTAACTACTGCAGATGCATTAAAAAGTTTTGTTCTGCTATGTTGGAATGCCACAGCGTGACTAACTCCAACCCAAAATAGGGAACAACATGAAAGCTTGTGAATTTGACATTCTACTTGAAGGCCAGACAGGGAATGAGAATATCAAGTAACTGAAGGGTGGGGCTAGGTATGCCCACAAGCTGCTGGCATCGATTTATCAAATTTGAGTTCTTTAGGGAATTTTCCCAAGCAATCTTTTTTCTTCAGTTCATCCTCATTCATCTAATTTAGCTCTGCAAATTGAAAATTGCTTTAGTATTTGTAAAGATGCACACATCCTTTACCTTAAACAATTCTTCTGAGTAGAAGAGTGACAAGAAATGTTAACTTCTGGATCTCTGATATCCTTATTTGGCTTTGAATGAATAATGCTACCTCTTATTTTATGTGTGAGAGAATGGAAGGAGAAATGCAGATGAAGTTATTCTGAATAATAAACCAAGAAATTATAATTATGTTAGTATAAAATAATCACAAATATATTCTTCTAGATAATAAAACAGCAAAAATAATAATTAAAAATGTTAGATTTGGGCTAAAAACAAAATATCATAATTCTTTGTTCCAAAGATAGGCGATGATATAGATTATCTTGTTAAAAAGAGTCTCGTCAGTGTCCTTCAATTCTCTTTTCAACTAGGTCCTGGATTTTTGGTTTACAAATTGGTCTTTCATTCAAATTTGGTAGATACCTGCTAAATCACTTTAGACAAAATTCCCCACCCTCAGTGTCTGATGGGTTCCTCTTCCTCCACCATCCCTCAAGTGATGTCTTATCACCCTGACATGCCTTCAGCAAGAATTCTGTTAGGCCAGTTTAGCCATAATCCCCCATTACTCCTGATGTTTCCTCTTAGTAATTTTCCATTCACCAGTTTCCCTACCCTATTCCTTGGTTATAAAGTTCCACTTTTCATTGTTGTATTGGTAGTTTAGCCCAATCTCTTTCACCCACTACCAAACCCCATTGCAGTGGCACCTATACCTATCATGATTATCCTAAACAAAGTCTGTTTTTCCATTCTTTAACAAGTAAATTAATAATCTTTTTAAGAGCCTGAACTCTGAGCTGAAATGCACTAAATTTGTGTTTTACACACAAGTTGAACACACACTCTGACCAGGTTAACAGGACAATTGGGGAAGGGTAGGAAATGCAGACAGCCCCAATATGAAGAGCTGCATCTGCTTCCTGTACTCTCACGTCCCAGACAGCCATGGTGCTCTCAGCAACGAGATAAATCCCATCCTTGTTTTTTTATGGGCAAAGACAAGAACATTTCATTTGCTTCCTGCAAGAACTGAACTTCTAGTGATGAACATTTAATCTGATGTAGAGCTATGCAAAGACAATTTATCTGTTGTTCATTTTCTTGAGTTTCTAAAAATGTGCCCTTCATTAAAACAGCCTCAGGGTACAAGAACCATCAAACCCCATTAGAAAAATACAAGAAAAACAACAAGATGCAATGATTAAAATATATGAACTTTCTGAGGCATACTTTAATTGGATGATAATTCATCTATCATTTAGAATTCATAGCAGTTTTAAAGCATAGATGGACATTGGCCAAATAGAACACTAATGTACATACTGCGAAAGGGTCTCGTGTGAGAATTATAAAAGCATCGCTGTATGTTAAAGGGAGAAAAATGACTGACAGCACAGCAAAGCTGTCTCATGGGTCACCACCAAACGGCCCATAGTCACTGGGCGGCAGCAGCTAGAATGCCTGGAGTCATGCACCAGGCATTGTGTGCCACTATGCTGGAACAGAATGCAAACTGTCATTCTTGTGAGCCTTGTCTAAGGTTCTATAAGACTAGACTCAGGATGTAGCTCGGACAGGCAGGATCCACCTCACTGATTTTTTTCTTACACTTTCATTGATTCAATAATTATTTACTGGCCAAGGGGTGGTGAAACGCACCTGCAATCCTTGTACTTTGGAGACTGAGACAGGAAGATGGCAGGTTCAAGGATAGCCTTAGCAAGTAGTGAGACTCTCATCAACCTAGTGAGACTGTTTCAAAAATAAAAATAAAATAGGGCTGGGGGTGTAGCCCATAGGTAAAATAACCCTGGGTTCAATCCCCAGTATCATAAATAATACAATAACAACAACAATAATAATGATGGTGATTTACTGAACTTCTATTATTTTCAAAGTTTTGAAGGAATTAGACACAATTGCTACCCTCAAGAAGTATCTGTCCTATGCCTCTTTGTGGCAAGAACATTTTTACTTATCCTTTATATTATTATTTCCCTCATAATAACCTTCCAGAATATTTTTCGCTTTAATTATATCATGTCATGGACACTAAAGCCACTATTACCTTCCTATCTACTCCTATAATTATCTTAAATTGTGAACCTCTGTGTCAGCTCTGTCTAAGTCATTGTACATATGCTGATGTCTACCTTTAGAAGAAAAGAAAGACATGTAAACTGTAGACAGGAACTCCTTATGTCCAAGAAACCCAGTGATACCAGTCAGGAAGCAGGAAACAGTATGTAAAAGACCTTCTTGTACACTTCAGTTAGTACCCACATTGTGTATGCTTCCACTATTGCTAACAAATACAAGAAAATTGTATAACAATAATAATAAAACAGACCCTAGTGATTTTAGAGAATGCTCATTTTGGAATAAATGAAGATATAACAAAGAAAAAAAGAAAATTAGAGAAGTTTATTATGGAACCATACTTCCACAAATTGAAGAAACAACATTATTTCTTTTCTTCATTATGCTTTTACCTACATCTTCACAAAGCAGGTCCTCACCATGAAAACTTCCTTCTTCTTTCCCAGATCCATTAATACCTTGTAACATCAGGCCAACTACCAACCAAACTGCCCAAGAAATAAGTTTCTATGTAATTTTATGACTTTACTTAAACTAAATGTGTAATACGCAAAGACTCCTTATTTGCAATTTGGCATCCAGGGATGGTTAGAATTGGCCTATCTAGATATGGGAATGACATTTAAGACAATAGGGGATGGGGATGTAATTCTCAACAGCCAAATAAGAAGATTCTACTGGGAGTGACTTGGGAACATTCAGGGAATCAGCCTCTGAAAATCCAATGTTATAGTTTGGACTTGGACTCTCCCCCAAATTCTCAAGTGTTACAGACTTGGATTCCAGCCTGTGGTACTTTTGGCAGGTAGAGAAAATATTAAGAGGTGGGCCTAGTAGAAGAAAGTTATGTCACTGGGGGCATGCTCTTGAAGGGCATGTGGAGACCCTATCCTTCTTTCTCTCTTTCTTTCTCTCTCTCTCTCTCTCTCTCTCTCTCTCTCTCTCTCTCTCTCTCTCTCTCTCTCTCTCTCTCTGCCTCCTGGAGGCATGAGGTGAGAAATTTTCTCTCCATGTGCTCCCTACCATGATGTTCAGCTTTGCCACAGTCCCAAAGGCAGCAAGGCCAACCAACTAAGAATTGAAACCATGAGCCAAAATAATCCTTTCCTCCTCATAAATTTGTCTTCTCAGGGACTTTATCATAGCAATAGAAACCAGACTAATACACCCAAAAGGCAAGTGAAAATATCTGACAAAGACAGAAGAGTCCAACTATGGAATTCTGATACTATAATGCATACCTAACTCTCTGGAAATCATGTGGATATGTCTATAAAATCCAGTGAAAATTATCAAAGACATTTTGTTAAATATGGCAGATTGTACATAAATAATGATCTCTCCTTCCTTCAGAAATTTCATTAGAATTAAGATAAAGAAACTAAAAATATAAATCCAGAAAGGAAACAAGAACTATAAAGTAGATGACAGTAGAAAAGAGAGGTCACTAAAATTGTACATGTTGGAAAATGGGCAGGAGAATCATGATTGACTTTGGTGAAATTGTACTGTCTTCAATGCATAAGAAGAAGGAAGCGGATTCATTCTACAGAATCCCAGAGAATCTCAGGATTTGGAATCAACAGACACACAGAAGTTAAAGATGACACAAAAGGTTAGGAGTTCCAAACAGAGATGGGAGAAAAAAATGAAAGGTAAGGGAAATCTTTAAAGTTCTCAAAACTGAAGTGCTTGAAAATCTTGAATAAAAATTTTATCCACATTGTTGTGCATAAGTGTAGATCATTCATTTTCACTCCTCAATAGTACACTGTTTCTACTATTGTGTTTTTTAACTTACAGGCATGCATAACTTTTATTAAAAATAAATGTTAGTGTAAAATTAAAAGAAAAATATAGGCAACTTATCAAATGCTTATTTTTAAGCTACTATCTCAGCCAATGTTTTCCTTAAGTAAACAATATTTAATAGAAATATTTGAAACTTTCTTCTTTGTCCTTTTATCACAGCATTTTAGATTTTAGGAAAACAAATTTCAAAAAATCCTTTGTTTAATGATGTTAGTGTGAAATATCTGAGTGAGATTTTACCACTAGTTCTAAAGGCAATGCAGAGCTGGGTGTGGTGGTTCACTTCTGTAATCCCATTACTTGGGAGGCTGAGACAGGAAGATCACAGGTTCAAGGAGATCCTGAGCCATTTACAGAGACTTTGAACAACCTAGTAAGATACTACTTCAAAACAAAAAATAAAAAATGACAAGAGGTGCAGCTAGAAGGTAAAATACCCCTGGGTTCAATCCCCAGTACTATAATAAAGGTAATACAGATAAGTCAATAATGAAAACATTTTGTTAGTTGCCAATATATCATGAGCTATAGTAATGAATGGACAGTCTATTACAAAGGAGGTTGCAAATTTCTCAGTTGGTATCCAAAGCTAAGATCTTGCTCTAACTACCTTTTCAGTTTATACTCAACTATTTAATAGATTCCTCTTCTCCAGTCATATTAAGTATAATTCCCAGTCCTTTTAGATCTATATATTTCCTTCTTCCTTTGTCCATGTTCTAAAATGTTGTTTCCATTTCTGGATGTCTCAATAACTATATTTATACTTCATGGAGGATTTCAAATGCCTTTTTGTCTGCATAGTGATATTTTTAACCACTCTATTAAGCTTGCTTTCTTCTAACTATATGTTACTATAAGCCAGTGTTTCTTAAACTTGGTTGATCATCAAAGTCATCTTACACACTTTTACAAAACAGTGACTCCTGGCACCTATCAACATTTCAGTGAAATCTATATTAAAAGAGAGATGGACCACCTTTCCTAAAGCCTTTGATGAAGTTATATTTAGAATTCAGCTACTTGTTCAGTAATTAATAGACTAATTATAATTAATATTAGCCCAATTCACCTTATCATTTCAGATAAATTGTAAGTTCCATGAGTTCAGGGCTCTCTTCTCAATACAGCATATTCTGTAGAGTAGAATTTCATTAAATAATCAATTCATTGGTGATTGTTTTTAAGCAAAAACTGTTTATTCTCATTGATGAACACAATTTCTAAGCACAAATATAATGATCAAAGCTTTCCAAATGAGATGAAATGGAGAAATGACCTTTATTACTTATACAATTCCTCTGACCATTTCAATAGTCAATAGTCTTTGTGGGAGCCAGAGAACTAGTGTGTTGCATGTATGACTGAGGATTATAACACTTTACTTCTCCTTCTAGTGCACTTATCATATGTGGAGTTCCATAGAAGATTCTCTCAATTTAGCAAGTTGGTATGTCTATACTATTTGTTTCTAATTCCCTTATAAAAAGAAATTTCCCATGACTATGGAATCCACCGCATCTTAGGAAATTACAAGGATATAAGAGCATATGGATTTTAATATAAATATAAATGCAAATGTAAATGTAAGTATAAATACAGGCACACAGATGCTGAAGTACTTTTCCTCTTGAGGCCTAATCAAAATTGCCCTTTTCAGTGTTCTTGCTGATGTGAATCTCAGTCCTTGATAAATGAAACATATTGGGTTATTTCATACAAGCTAAGATTTGAATCATTTTTCCATTTTAATAAGAAGAAATAACTAGCTCAAATATGATATCAAACCCCAAATGCACATCTTTACTGATAAGCAGAAGAAGTGCTTAAAAAAATGTTTCCCTGAGCATATTTCAAAAAATAGCTTATGTTTTATGTAGCAAGGCAATGATATTTTGAAGTTGAGTCATGTTGATTCGTAATGTAGTCTGAAGCCCTGTAATGCTTGGTTAAATATGTTGACTAGTTCCCCAGGCTTTAATTATATCCCTTTGAAAGAAAATTAATCCCTTGAAGTCAGAAGTATAGATAATTAGAATAAGTAATACCCATTAGTATGAATTATCTGTAGTCTTCAAAATACAAAAATATATAGGTTAGCTCTTGCTGTACTTCATGGCTCTTAAATTTCTTATATATTTTCTTGGATTTCATGTGATCATCCTTTTTTTTCTGGTGACTAGTTGTAAGTGATGCTATAAACCACCGATAGTATATATTTTGTGAAGTTTTCAATTTGTGAATCATTTATGAGGAATCCCTATATTGAGTCCATGTGTAAAAATGATGAACTAGAAATGATACTGAACAAAGAAGCCATCTTACAGTCAATCCAACCTGATAACTTTTTGCATGTGAATCCAATAAGATTCCATATTAAAGCAAGAGATTACATGTTCCTATATAAAAGTGCCTCTTGCCCCTTGCAAGCCCCACATGGCAAATATTAATACTCATGGGGTAAATGAAGGATTAATTATTTAACTTATTTCCCCATAGCATGATCAGCTTTTTTTTTACCATTCCTATATAAAGATACACTTAACAAAAATCCTTTTGTATCAACAATCACTCTACAGAGTCCCCTGTGCTTTAGCCACTAATATGTCATTAACATAACTTACCTATACATGCCTACAAGAGAGAAGACATAAATAGAAATAATTACTGATGAAAGAATCATAATAAATCATTGGAAACAGGAGAATTCAAATGGAAATAGTTTTATCTGGGTTTTGCTTCAGGAACTAGTGAATAATTAATCTATGCATCATGGAAATTTACCTGAAGGTGGTAGATAACAAACTCAACAATAATAAAGGGCATATGTTGTGCCAAGAACTATATTAGGAACTTTATATAAATTTCTCATTATTTTCTTATATAGATGGTTGTAAAGAATAGTATCACTACCTGACCACAATAAATTCTTTCAGATGAGAAAACTTATTTATTTAGGAATTTTAAATAATATACCTAGCAAATTGGTAGTGAAAGCATAGCCAACTCCTTTTTACCCTAGTCTTTCTCATAAGCTAAAATGCAGTAAAATGTAGTAGGCAAGGATATTAGGACTGCAATCACCTAGATAGTACTATGTTCAAGTCCTGATTGTACCACCTACAGATATTAGGCTGCATCAAAATGACACTTTTCAGTGTTCTCACTGATGTAAATCTCAGACCTAACTAAATGAAGCACACTGAATCTCAGTCCTAGCTAAGTGAAACATACTACTAAACACGTTATTCAATCTTTTTCAGGCTACATTTCCCCATTAGCAATACTTTGTATTGGGTCTATTTTTTAAAGAAGTATGATGCACTCAGTTTAGGACCTGAAGCATAGAAAACACTTAATTATAGCATGTATAGCATGTATTGCTTATGATACAGAATTGTGTCTCTCTGTGTATATCAAGCAGGAGTCTATCATGCTCTGTGTACATTTTTAGTACTCCTTAAAGGTATTAAAAACCACAGAGTAGAACAGAAATCTATCCCTTTGCCAACAAGCAGCCAATTTCTCTTTGGCCAAAACTATCTGAAGTGATTTGGCATGACAGATATGCCCAGTAGGGTCAAGAATGTCTAACTCAGTAACACTCCTTATGTGAAGAGTTTTAATGTAAAAACCTTACAGAGAGGCAGAAGTCAGGGCAGTTGGCCCAATCTCAAAATATATGTAGAAAGGGTAGTACATAGAAGCCAGGAGTAAGCCAGAAGCCATGAAGAAGAGTGTGGCCATCCCTTGGGATCTGGTATCTTCAGGGATTGGTTTCAGGATCCCTACAGATAACAAAATCCACAACATGTAGATTCTCATATACGATGATGTAAGATTTGCATATCATCTATGCACATCTTTCCATCCACTTTAAAGTCCTCTATAGATTACTTAAAATACCTAACACAATGTAAATACTACATAAATGGTTGCTATGCTACTTTAGGGGAAAATGGTCTATACATATTTGGTACAGAAGCATTTCTCCCAATATTTTTAATCTGTGAGGCTGAGTCCCTGGATGGGGAACCCACAGACATGGAGGGCTGAGTATACTTAATTAGTTGATGCTTCTTAAAGTATCTCTTATCATTAAAACCTGAAGCAGCCTAACTAACTCAGGGTATATTTTGTCTTAGATTCATGAGCAAAGAGATTCAGTGAGCATAGCCAATAAACAACCTAACTACTGAAATAAAGCACGTCTCCCAATCAAGAAGAAGATAAAGTGTAAAACAACATATATGTGTTATTTACGGAAAGGGGGGAGTTAATAGTAAAAGAAACACATGATCTTCTCCCTTCAGGCAAAGCAAACTTTCCTCTGGGATTATAAACTAACAGAAAATTGCAAGGACAGTAAAGAACACTGAAACAGTCAACTGACCTCACCAGCCACTTCTATATCTGCAAGGCGCCCACTGACAAATAATCTCCAAAATGTCACAAGAGACATTTAATTACACCAATAATGGCCATTCCTGTTAGCTTTGTCTATAATTATTCTTTATTTCCTCAACATAAACAAATTAGCTGTAATAGTATGTCTGATGTTGTTTTCAATCTCCACAGGACTTCTAATTTGCAGCCTTTTCAGTTGTTGATTAATCAAAACTGTCCAGAAACACACTCCCAACCCCATGCCTCTGTCTCTCTGCGGCTCTTCTGGCCCCTGAAAATCTGTTCATTTACTTTCTTCACTCTGAGACAATTTTTGTGTGTGTGTCTTTAAAGGGATAATTTGGCTTTCTAAGAATAAATGTAACATGGTGTCAAGAATGTGGTCAAACTCCAGAATACTAGCATGATTTTGATGATTTCATATATTTATTAGAAAACTCCTATGTTTCAGGCAACAAGACATATTTTAGAATTTGAAAATATCTTCTCACTGTCAACTAGTTTAAAATGATGAGTTGCTACTGGCATCTAAGCATAATTAATGGGGATGCCATAACTGTCTACAAATATGAGACAGTCATGTTAGTGAGAGACAGTAACAATGAAAATTCCTATCTATGAAATACAGTGGACTTTTTACTGAATATCATGGCATTATTCATCATAGGGCTATTGCCGCCTCTGCCTAGAGAAATGGGTCATCAAATATTGCCTGCAATAGCTGATTGATGGCAAAGTATGGAGAAAGAGACATTCAACTCTCTCTCCAACCAGACTTCATTCCCATGTAGTGCTCCCTCGTTGTTATTTTTATTAAACGACCTGAAAAGAGGACTGACCATCTAGGTAGAGCAATTTTGACAATATCAATCAATTACTTCACATTATTATTATTATTATTTTCTCATCCTAATGCAGCATAGTGAGCTGGCTCCCATATTTAGAAATATATGGGCTCTAATCTGCACAAAAACTAATTTTATAATCTAGGTTAACTAGAAATACTATTTCAGTAATAATATTAAGTAGCATGCTATAGCTGCTCATTAAAATTCCATTTCCTAAAATTCATCATCTTCTTAGTTAGTGTCCCATGTCCTTTCTTTTTTTTTTTTTGCAGTACTGGGGATTGAACTCAGGGGCATTCTACCTCTGAGCTATACCCCCAGCCCTATTTTTTATTCTTTATTTTGAAACCGAGTCTCACTAAGTTGCGGAGTGCCTCACTAGGTAGCTGAGGCTGGCCGCGAACCCAGATCCTCCAGTCTCAGCCTCCCCAATGCTGGGATTACAAGCGTGCGCCACCACGCCCGGCTTCCCATGTCCTTTCTACAAGGCACTAGCTTTAAGCTTTCTTGAAGCTTCCTACATTTTGAAAATCAACATTATTTTTTAGGAATATTTGGAGACAACGAACATATTATAGAGATGAATACACCTTCCTGAGACAAACCAATGACAAATATAACCATTACCAGCAGTCCCTTCCTCCAGGAGGCATGTCAGAGGGAATGTTTTGTTACCAGTGCTAACCCAGCCCTTGGGCAGCACTGTGCTCAACAAATTACTCGAGGATTCCAGTGTCTTTCTCGATTCTTTTCTGAGTTCATTTCTGAGGCATCAGAGGTCCCATGTGAAGTCACGAAAACATATCATTTTAGAAGTATCTCTATTTTTCAGCAATCTTTCATAAAGTTGAAATTTTGAGCTCCCTTATAGCAAAATTAAAAAGATCAATTGGAAGAGCCGGGCGTGGTGGCGCACGCTTGTAATCCCAGCATTCGGGAGGCTGAGACCGGAGGATCCAGGTTCGAGGCCAGCCTCAGCTACCTAGTGAGGCACTCCGCAACTTAGTGAGACCCGGTTTCAAAATAAAGAATAAAAAATAGGGCTGGGGGTATAGCTCGGAGGTAGAATGCCCCTGAGTTCAATCCCCAGTACCGC
>PVLC010003532.1:69741-96192 GCA_004027655.1 Graphiurus murinus | reverse complement strand
TTAAGATAAAATATAAAAATGTTAAATGCCAATAGTCTTAAATGCCTTGTTGAAATGGCAAGATAACAGCCAGTTAAGTAGGGGAAAGGTAGATGCATTCCACTCTTCCAGCCATTGTCTTGACATTAATGGAAAAGCCATGGAAAAGAAATATATTCCAGGGGCTCAAAACTTACTTTAAATTCCACGTGTACATGTAAGTGAAAAACAAGCCAGGCCTGAAATAATTAAAGCCATCAATATACACCACTCAGGTTTGAAAGGACCCCGTGTTTCTTACTCATAAAAAATGAAATAACGTGTGCAATTTGGTTTCTGCACCGTCTGCTACTTGAATCGCAGGGTATTGTTAAAAAGTTAATTTAACACCAGAATATAATTATTGGGAGTACAGAATGCCCAACCTTTGCCAAAACCTCAAAGAATGCCTTTCTTTTTTTTTTTTACCTGTAATTTTTTTTAACTCCATAAACTAAAAGTAATGAAGTGATTTTTATAATTTTGGGGCTTTCTTTCTTGGAGAGAAAAAGAGCATTAAGCCAGGGGGAGGGCGGAAGCAAATCGAATAAAATTGAGTATAATAGCACAATTCCCTACAGAATACTACGGCAAGGTGTTCAGCTGCTTCTCCCACTCATGTGGAAAGCCGTTCTCAGGGGTTCTATTTGCAGATCTCGGAGAAAGCTTGAAAGAACAGTGCAAACATGTGAGCTAAGGTGGATATTAGTTAATCAGTCAGTACATTCACCGCGTTCTCCCAAAGAATGAGGAGAGCCTACTGTGAAATTAACCATTTCACACTTTTCAAGAGCCTCTTCTTGGGAGTCTCAGTTGCTATCGTCCATGTATCCCCGAGGCGGGGAAATCCTTCTATCCTGCAGAGGTTGCACCCTTTTCTTCTTGGAGAAAAAAAAAATAGAAATAAAAATGCTTTGATTTGTTTTCCTCTTGACGAGCTTGTGAGCAGCTGAGATTACAACTCCATTGTGGAAAGTGCACACCAGGGGAGGCCCATGTACTGGGCCCCCTTGAGCCATGTTTCTCAGAGCATCCACCATATTGCCCAGAATGAGGGGCTGGGGCTGGAGGGGGAGCAGAGTAAACGCTTCCAGCATCAATGTGGGGATTCTGCAATAAATGGGTGAAGACGTGGGTGCAGAAGAAGCCAGGTGCACAGCCAGGTACCTCTGCTGACCTGGTGCCGTGGGTGCCCCCTACTGGTGCAAAATGACTTCATTCCTCCAGATTAGACCAGCACTGCTACATGGCTTGGCTCAGAGCTTGGCCCAGGTAGGTCAGGGATGCCTGTTGTATCCATGAAGGTTGGAGAGTTTTGGGGGAACAGTACCATGAAGGGGCTTTTGGGGGGGATGGGGCCCATTTCATTGTCTGGAGAAGCGTGGAGAAGGGAGCCTGGGGAGTTGGCAGGGTGCTTCGTAGGAGGTGCCACGGAGGGCAGACACTGCGGCCTGGCTCTCTGATCCCAGTGCATTAGGGCCAACCCTGCATGGTGCGATCAGAAATCTCAACGCTGCCCTTTTTTCAAAACCCTCTGGGTTGCTACAGCCCTGACATCATGAAAACTCTGCTCTGACCGTATGTTTATTCATGGAATTTTCGTGTCAATGATTTTATTTCTGAACCTGTCTGTGTTGTTGGAGAGACCGCAGTTGTGTATTGATTAAATAGTGAGACCCAGGTTTATTTTTCTAGATAGCAGGCTTTAAAGTTGCTTCCCTCAAAGGCAGGTGATTTACTTCTTGTGAGGTTTGCTGTCCCTGCCTTCCTGAGAGACAGAATGATTGTTTGCTTGGCCACTAGCACATACATGCCATATGCGTCCAATGTCTCAATTTTAGTTCATCAGTGAAGTATGAAATTATTTTAAAATGACATATCTTTCGATACTCAAATGAGACTCAATCTGGCAAGGAAAATTACATGATGCTAATTATTCTTTGTGCATATAAATCAGCTGTGAAATCATTTGAAACTCCTGTGTGTTTGGGTTCTTTATTGGTAGTGCAGAATAATTATCAACAAACCTCACTAAGCCCCTCTTAGCAAAAGGTCTCATTATTCAATGTGAGCACCGCTTTGAACTTGGAAGCGGAGGAGCTCCCTGGCATGCAAAATGCATAACTAAGCTTGTGCTCACCACTGAGCAGACCCACAAAAGGCAATGATGGCTACCTGGTGACCAATAGTCAGAATCATCCTTAGAGGGCAAGGGGTTTGATTAGCGGGAGGGGGGAGGGAGGAGGAGAAGAGAGAGGGAAAGCCATCTGGGATGGTAGATATTCTAAATTGAGATTAGGAGCGAATTAGAAGCGACTTCTCATAATGGCACTCACTACGTACCACCTCCCTCCACACCACCTCCCTCCACACACACTTCCTATTTGGCCTGTGCTCCCCACCCCCTCCCTGCTGCAGAATTAGACTAGGACATTGAGTAAGTAGACACAGGAGCTACCTGGAGTGAAGCACCTTGAAGAGGTAGGCGTTGCTTGTGTTTTCTTATTGCTTTCCTATGGCATGCCTGGCCATTGCTGATGTCAATGGGCTCTGAAATTCATCAGCAAGTGAGAACCATGGGTCTAGTGCTTCTCACTACTTCTCCCCTTAGATGAAGTCCTCTAAGGTCCTCACCTTGGAGGGAGTAGGTGCCACACCTCAGGGTGGTGTGGACAGAAGCCCCCCTCCACAGAAGGGACCAGGAACGCCCACTCCTCCACTGAGGTGGCCAAGAAACTTCCTCCTCCCCCTCAGACTCAAACCCTTCCAGGAAGAGCTGCTCTCTGGAAGGCAACAGGCTGCACCACCATTGGCTCCCGTGTATTTCTGTTAGGATTCTTGGTTTGCAAGAAACAAACATGATGTAATATGTGTCTCCTCCAGTTGCGACTCAAAGGGGGCAGCCCTCCCCCACCCCTAGCTGAACTCTCCTCTTCATCCGTGCAGGCAGGCACCCGTGGCGTGGACTCTCCACCCTCCCCACCCTTGTTAACTCATTCCTCCTAAAAGTCTAGCTTAAAGGTTCTAGGCAACTCCCTTCTAAAACTGACCGGCTGCAGCAGGGAGCTTTGCCCGTGTTCCCTCAAATCCTTCCCTGTGACAAGCTGGCTTGGGGCCAGGGGACACTCATTGTCCACTGCTCTGTCCACAAACAGGACAAGGCGGCTCCAGTCCATCTCAGAGAAAGAGCTAGCTCCTCTCTTTTGTACCCATCTCTCCCCCCTAAAAGTATGCAGAAAGCTAACACCAAAAAGTAGCCCAGGTTCTGAGGGATGGTTCAAGAATCAAGATCCTTGTATGTAAAGGCGTGAGGACACCTGCTAATCTGCCTCCGCCCTCCAAGCGGACCTCTCCCATCACACTGGTTCTTCTGCAGCGTCGTCTTGCAGTGTTTCGGAAACACTGGCTGCAGAGTAGTTGCCGCCTGTGTATAGGATTCTCTCCCCATCAGATGCCAAGCCCCGTCAGGACTCAGCTGCATTTTATTCCACTTTCTTTGTTCCTTCCCTTCCACTCCACCTCAGACCAGAAAAGAAGCTTATGGTTCTAGCCAATTAAAGGACCCATGGATATGTTTACCTTAGAGGGCAAGAGATAGGCGAGCCTGGTTTGATTAGAGGGAGGGAGGAGGGATTAAAATTAAAATTATTTGCACCTTTATTAAACTTTGAAATACTTTTTTTTTTTTATCCCATGAAGAGCTGAGAAATATCAACTTCTTGTAAGTTAGCCTAGGTGGAAAAAATTTCCACCATTCAGGACCCCAACCAGATCCCAATCCTGAAGCTGTAAAGATAAGAGCAGGAACTTAAAAGACACTCGTATTTATCATCTTAGAGCATATGAATTTTGATGGCAGACTGTTTAAGAGGAGAGACTTGATTAATTTAATTTCATTGACCTGAAGCTACAGGGACAGAGGCCTCGAGTTTTGTCAACTTTTTTTTTGTAAGTCCAACTTGCAAATTGTGAAGAGCAGCCCCAGAGGAAATTATTCCTCACCAATTTAATGTAAAATATTCAAGAGTCTTAAAAAAAAAAGGCAAATCTTGAAAGAATGGGCACCATCTCACTTATCACACCATATAATTTGAATTCTAAAACATCCTAAAAGCAAAACTGGCCTTATAGGAAGAGAGTCACCAGACCACAAAGACACTGCATTCTTGTTAGAATTGGTAGGAAGAGTAAGGGGTAAATATAAACCAGATAGGGAGCCGGGCGTGGTGGCGCACGCTTGTAATCCCAGCATTCGGGAGGTTGAGACCGGAGGATCCGGGTTCGCGGCCAGCCTCAGCTACCTAGTGAGGCCCTCCGCAACTTAGTGAGACTCGGTTTCAAAATAAAGAATAAAAAATAGGGCTGGGGGTGTAGCTCGGAGGTAGAATGCCCCTGAGTTCAGTCCCCAGTACCGAAAATAAATAAATAAATAAATAAACCAGATAGGGGTCATTTAATAATATTGCACAAATTAACATCTAAGGAAAATCACTGAAAAACATTTAGCCTTAAATAACCACTCCCAGAATCACTGATTTGAAAATATTAAATTTATATCTATTTAAGCATTGCCTCCTCTCCAACTCCTAGCCCCATCTCCATGACCAAGAGTGTGGAAATGGAGAGAAAGAAAGGTTAATGTCAACACATTAATGGACTAAAGTGGAGAGATACAGACTTATTTCAAAGGCGAGTGTGTTCTAGGACAGCAAGACAAGTCTTAGTTTTAAACTGATCAGAGTTACTAGTATTTCTTTTTTTTTTTTTTTTGTGGTACTGGGGATTGAACCCAGGGGCATTCCACCTCTGAGCTACATCCCCAGCCCTATTTTTAGTCTTTATTTTGAAACAGGGTCTCACTAAGTTGCTGAGGGCCTCACTAAGTAGCTGAGGCTGGCCGTGAACCCAGATCCTCAGGTCTCAGCTTCCCAAGTCCTGGGATTACAAACATGCACCACCATGCCTAGCTGAGTTATTAGTATCTCAAAGACCACCTATGCCTTAATTTAAATGGAGTGTGTTGCTGGGCATAATGGCTCACACCTATAATCTCAGTACTTGGGAGGCTGAGACAGGAAGATTTGAGACCACCTTCAGCAACTTTGAGAGTCTCAGCAACCTGGCAAGACCCTGTTTCAAAACAAAAAATAAAATAGGGCTGGCAGTGTAGCTCAGAGATAGAATACCACTAGGTACAATCCCTAGTACCACAAGATTTGATAGATAGATAGATGATAGATGATAGATAGATAGATAGATAGATAGATAGATAGATAGATAGACAGATAGAGTGGGTCATCCATGGAGATGCAATGAAATCACAAGGATGAAAGGTGGCAGTGCCTCCCACGCACTGTCCAGGGCAGGGGACAGCCAACTGATAGCAGATGGGATGGATGGATTCACAGCCACTTGATAATTGTCTTCCTGTCCTGGGGGCCACTCTCTCAGGACATTAGAGTCTGATCTCATTGCACTAAACAAACTCCCTTGTCTAATTCCATGTGCACCATACAGTCTTCTGATGGTTACAATTTGTTTCCCTCTGTAGCTCTTCTGCAGGGGATAGAAGAAGCTGGTCACATAGACACTTGTATCTTCCACCTGCCAGTTCTATTTCTCATTATAAGTGAATAATTAGATATTTAGGTTCTATATATCATCTCTCACAAGCTTTGTGTGAGTCAGAATCTCTGAGTGCGCTCTGGGACCATCTCAAAGGGGCAATTTTCTAACCCAAGGGGGAGCCAAGGCTGGCTTCTAGGTGGCTGACTGCACTCCTTTCTTGCTAATTCTACAAGCAAATATTCTTTTAAAATAAGCATATCACAAAGTCTTTTTCATTTATTTGTGGTGCTGGGGATTGAGCTCAGGAGCATTCTACTACTAAGCCACTCTGTTTTGAAACAGGGTCTCACTAAGTTACTGTGCACTGGCCTTGAGCCTCCTGTCTCAGCCTCCCAAGTACTGAGATTATAGGAGTGTACCACCACACCTGGCTTTGTTCATTTACTCAATATGTTAGGAGAGCATCAGTTAGAGTAGGTTTCTCACTCAGTCCACCTCCCACCTTCACATTCTTTCTCCCTGAGGTCTCCTCCCTGGGCATCAGTTACTGTCTACATGCCAGGGACTCCCAAATCAGAGAACCATAACCAGCTAACTCTCCTGAGTCTCTACTTGAGATTACCCCGGTCATCAAAGTCTACATGTTCAAAACCGAGTTACTACTACCCATTTCAATGGCTCCTTGCTCCTGCTCTCAGATTTCCATGGTTTAAGCCACAGAAATCCACAACCTCACACTTCTGGAGGCTACCTTCCCCCAAATCAAGGTGTCGGCAGGTTTGGTTCTTTCTGAAAGTCATGGCAGAGTCTGTTCCAGGCCTCTCAACTTGGGATGCAGCTGCTCATCTTCTCCTTTGTCTTTACATCTTCTTTCTTTCCATGTCTGTGCCCAAGTTTCTCCTTGTTGCAGGAACACTGGAGATTAGGATCTCCCATGAATTTGGGGGGAATGCAACTCAACCCCCAGCACCATCTTTAATTCCTCACCCTCCCTTGGCCACCATGCTGAAGCCATTAGCACGTGGGTTGAGGCCACCTCCCAAGTATCCCAGGTATCTCTCCATCGCTGCCACTACCCTGGTCTAGGCTTCGCCATTGCCTTCTTCCTTCTCTCCTGGTTTGCTTTCTGGTCCTCCTACTGCCCACCCAAGACCCAAATCTGCTCTTCACATCCCCACTGAGAGGCTGTCCTCCAAAGCACTCGACATTGCCTTTGAGGCACTTTGGCGACACCCTGGTACCCTCCGCATAAAGGCAAAACTCCTCTTCACAGTTCTTTTTTTTTAGATACTGGGGATTGAACTCAGGGGCATTCTACCTCTGAGCTATACCCCCAGCCCTATTTTTTATTCTTTATTTTGAAACAGGGTCTCACTAAGTTGTGGAAGGCCTCACTATGTAGCTGAGGCTGGCCGCGAACCCGGATCCTCTGGTCTCAGCCTCCCAAATGCTGGGATTACAAGCGTGCGCCACCACACCTGGCTCTCTTCACAGTTCTCAAGGCCTTTCAAGATCTGGTGCCCCCGCCCCAGACTCGTCACTTGCCACTTCACACCACAGCTGCACGCTTCAGCAGGACACACCTATTCCAGCTCCCTGAGGGCCAAGTTTTCTGCTGCATCTGGGCCTTCAAACACCCAGCTCCCTCAGCCTGGAACACTGTGGCTCATTTCTTCGCCCTTCTTTCTGCTACCCATCCCTGAGCTCTCAGTTGGTGTCACTTACCCTAATGCTGTATGAAGTTTCTTTTTGTTTTCTTATAACCTCCTTTCTTTAAAAAAAAAAAATGGTTGGTGCATTGCAGTTTGACATGATAGATTCACAGTGATACACTCGTATACGCACGTAAGTTTTTGGACTGTTTCTCTCCCCATACCTTCCCTTTCCCTCTACTCTTGCCTTGCCCAGGCCCCTTCTACTCTTCCACTGTTCTCTCTTAACTCATGATGTCCCCTTTCTTTCCTTTTTTCTCTCTAGTTTCCATATATGAGAGAAACTTACAACCTTTGATTTTTTGAATCTGGCTAATTTCACTTAGTATGATGTTCTCCAGTTCCATCCCATTTTCCTGCAAATGACGTAAGTTCACTCTTCTTTATGGCTGGAGTAGAACATATGTGTGTGTGTGTGTGTGTGTGTGTGTATCACATTTTCTTTCATCAATAATTTGTCAAAGGACACCTAGGCTGGTTCTGTAACTTGACTGTTGTGAATTGTGCTGCCATTAACGTGAGTTTATTACTCTTGATAAAATACCAAAGTGGCCCTTCTATTTATCTGCATTCTTCACTAGACTAGAAGCTTTGGTATGGTTTAGACTACATCTACTCACAACATAATTGCATCCCTAGCACCAAGCACAGGTCCGTGGCTCAGAGTAGGTACTAAACAGCATTGCTAGGGATTTGTTGAAAATAATAACTTCATAACTATTTTTTTTAGGTACTGGGGATTGAACCCAGGGGCATTCTACCTCTGAGCTACACCCCCAGTCCTATTTCTTATTCTTTATTTTGAAACAGGGTCTCACTAAATTGTGGAGGGCCTCATTAAGTAGCTGAAGCTGGCCGCAAACCCAGATCCTCCGGTCTCAGCCTCCCAAGTAATGGGATTATAAGCGTGTGTCACCATGCCCAGCTTATAACTATTTTTTCTAATAAGGCTCTTTGAACAGAAATTGTAATCAAACCAACTTAAACTCAAAGTTCTTGACAACGTTGAAAAACTTCTACCATTGTTTGTTGCAATGTTCTACCATTGTTTTTGATGGCCTAGGAATTCAAGTCCTATTTATATATTCACAGAAGTATACAATTGACAATATTTTCACAGAATTGCTATGACCATATGTTCCAATTTGATTGGAACCATCCAGTTTAAGCCTATTGTCTGAACATAATTATTAATAATGTTTCTGTTGACTCTCACAAGTGCTTTGGCTTGGATGATTAATTATTCACTCACCTACTCATAGGCCAGTTTGCAAATGTTTAATTTTGTAGATGAAAATAATGTCTTTCTAGTCTTATGAGAAAGTATAGAGCTGTGGTCCAAAATGCAGAATGAAGTTTATTTGTGAAAATGGGATTTAGAAACAAGAAAGTAATAGTAGCTAAGGTTTGTAAGACGCAGACTTTTGACATAAAGCAAATAATAATAAAAAAAAAATGAGTTTGAGTCAAGTTGTAATCAACCCAACAGGGAATTCATGTATCTGGAGTAATTTAGTTAAAGCAGATTAAGCTCTGGATTAATACAAATCACCAATTTCCATTTGTTTATTTTTTTGGTAATTGAAATATATATCCAATTAATTTCTTATATTAAGATAAATTATGACTAAGCCCTCACTACTCAAAAGCAGAGGGAGGGGAAGCAGGTGGGTCTAGATTCTTGGTCCTCTGCACCAGCCTCCTAGAGGTTGCTTTGATTTAGATTCAAGTGCTAAGTATTCCCACAGTGTTTAACAATGGTATAATTTAAACATGAAACTATACCCTACAGCCCACTAGCAGCACTTCTGGGATTACCTATTAACATAGGTTTTCCTTGCCTGTGTACCCTTTCTTAAAGTGGCCCCACTTTTAATACTAAAGTCATTTATAGAGATAGGCTAATCAGAGGAACTTATATACTCATAAAATGAATTTGAATATATTATTGAATTTTGTAATTGAAATATATATCCATTTAATTTCTTATATTAAGATAAATTATGACTAAGCCCTCACTACAAATACACACATGCATTTTTATTTAAAAAACCAAGCAACGTAATGTAAACAAGTCCTATATAAAACATAAAACTGAAACCAACTCCTCAGAGCTACCACATTGAAACAAAACTGGAAGCTCATGCAATCTAGGAGCCTGTCCTCCCTGTGTGGGGTCATTCTGCCCCAAATCAAAACTTGAATTGTCCTATGAACTCTAAAAGCTGAGTTCATGCCCTCTGAGGATTGGTGGAAAATCCAATTTGCTTCATTCCCTCCCTGCCTCCAGAGGCAGGCTGATCTAATTGTGAGACAGGTTTCCCCTTTCAATGGCTCAGAGAGCTTCTTGTAAATACAGTCTCTGTTGTCTTTCTAATGACAGCACCCTGCACACATCTCTAAATAAAGCACAATCAAAGGTGTGCACCTCTTCCTTACATCTCCTGGAGGCTCACAACTGGGGCTCATTTCCCAAGTCAGAAAGTGGAGCCCTCTTCCCCCAAGACATTCCGGGTCAAAACTGCTGAATTTAGGGACACTTTTGCCAGTTGTCACCACTGAGGAATGGTCAAGATTAGAGACCTGGATACCGTAGACCAGGGTCTCAAACTCAACGTCATCAACTACCAGTTGTGTCCAAAGCAGTTCTTTTTTTAGTTCTTTTAGATCTGTCTCCTTGTTTGTAAAATAGGAATAAAAATATTCTCTAAATCACAAAAGCATTGTGAGAATTATTACAGGTTCTGTCACCTAGTAGGTACTTGATAATTGTTATCTTTATCATTTGCTTTTGTTGTTGGTGTGGCTGTTACTAAATCTGATCATAAGAGCTACTATTGGTACACCTCAGGCCAGACCAAAATTTTAGTTGTTCAACTAAATCAGTGCAACTAAAGTTATTTTTAGTTGTACAGTAGAAAAAAGACAGACTTTATGATCAGACAGGTCTAAATCCCAATTCAGTCTTGAAAAATAATAGTTGCATAACTTTCTGGCATTTTCTTTCTTTCTTTTTTTTTTTTTTTTTTTGCAGTACTGGGGATTGAACTCAGAAGCATTCTACCTCTGAGCTACATCCACAGTCCTATTTTTTATTCTTTATTTTGAAACAGGGTCTCACTAAGTTGCGGAGGGCCTCACTAAGTAGCTGGCGCTGGCCACGAACCCGGATCCTTCTGTCTCAGCCGACCAAGTACTAGGATTACAAGCGTGCACCACCACGCCCGGCTCTTTCTGGCATTTTTCTAAACCTCTCTAAGACTCAGTTTCCTCGTCTATAAAATGGGAATAATATCTACTCTCTAGGATTACTGCAATAAGTCCATACATATAAAATTACCTTGGACAGAGTAAGCAGTCATTATATATTCTCCATATATGTGTGTATGTGTATATATATATATATTCTCCATCCTCAGAGCCGTCTGATTCAGCAGAATTCCCCGCACACAAAATTCAATCATCCTGAGCACTTTTGTGGCCCTATTCAGGATAGGATGTAAGAGCTTTGCAAATCTGCAAGAACAAGAACAGACTAGAAAAGAATAGAAATAGGTGCACCCAGAAGCAAACTGGCTTTGCTTCCCTACAAGAGGAGGCTCTCAGCACAGCTGGGTGGCAGGGGGAAGCACGGCAGGTGCAATTAGGCTGCACAGCCACGCAGTCGATTGGCTTCTGCAATTCAGAGAGCTAAAGTCAGAAGCAGAATCAGCTTCAGGTTTTACTTCCGCGTTTCAAAGGCCAGAGAGATGGGTTTCAAAGTGAGTCTGCACTGCTAAATCAATGTGGCAGAGGGACGAGATCCTAAGTAGGCAGGATCTTGCATTCCCAAAACTCAAACACCTCTTGGCTGCTGTGGTGCTAAGATGAAGAGCTAAGAAGGAACTCCCAAGTTGCTGGGATGGAGGACTTCTGTTCCTTCCCAGGATGAGCAGAGGACGCAGCACCCTCTCCCTGTGCTCAGCAGCAGACACGCAGACGAATGAAGCGCATCTTCCCTGTCTGAACGCTTGACGTGGCACTCTGAAGATAAGCATCTGGTATATCGATTCCCTGTTCACTAGGACTTCAGGGGAGAGGAAGAGTCCAGCACTGGAAGAATCACAGTGACATGTTAAGGCCTGAGACAGCCCATCCCAGGGATCTAGACATCAGAGGCTGACTGCCCGCCTGTGCTCACATAAAGTTCTCATCCGTAACATCCTCTCCCCCACTGGTCTGCTGGACCCCTCACACGGGTTCTGAGGATGATGTGAACCTAGGCACAAGGGAAGTCCTCACAGGTAACAACCAGCCTGCCTTCCACAGGGCTGCTCCAAATTGTTGCCCCAAAATGGAGCTCCAGGGGGCTATCATTGAGTGGCATTCTAAAGGCATATCTGATGCCAAGCAGGTCTTTTGATTTTGGAACGCGCCAGCAGGACCCTGGCCTCCTTCAGGAGACAGAACCTGATAACGGCAGTGTGAGCCCGATGCTAGAGACCCACCCCTCCTAGCTGAGATGGCTGAAACTCCAAGCCAAGGGCAGCGCTGGGGAGCGGCTCCAGGCTGAGCATTCAGATCGCCCCCTCTCAGGCTCAGATGCCTCGTCTGCCATGGTCCCACATCTGATAACAGCCCCTGTGGCTCTGTGTCACATCAGTCACTTCTGCATCTCATTCTGAATCCACGGATTACAGAGAATTTTTAGCGTCACACGAAAATTGCTCCAAGCTCAGACTTCAAAGCATTTATCTCTATCAACTGTACTTCTATAACATTCTTGTTTCTTATTTGCCATTGCGTAGATGTGTGCAGAAGTGGAAGGGCTTGTTCTCTTCCGGTTCTGCCATTACCTGCAGCTCTTGCTCTCAAATTTTATCTGGGTCTGTGCTGTAACAGCGGTGGGGGAGCCTTTATGGGCAATTTACTTGTCTTTGGGTAGCACCCCAATTCCTGTGATCTACACACACACACACACACACACACACATCTGCATTCTTAGCAGATGTGTTATGGTTATTCTTATATCAGGGTGTATTTCCCCTGCCAATGTTAATGACTACCCGTTCATTGCTTCCGTGGGGTGTCGTTTCTGAACATTTGTTATGCACGTGAACATTAATGTTACAGGAACAGCCGCTGCTATGTATTCACCTTGGGTAGGTGAGCTTGCTACCAAGGACACTCTAGTGGCCCAAAGTAGTTGTGCTATTACAGTGTTCAAAGAAATGACTAGTGACTCTCAGAATACAATAGAGTATCTCCCATTTTTGGAAGTATTTCCTGATTTTTTTTTTCATCCAAGAAGCAAAGGAAATCACTGGGGTTGAGCTGCCATGACTTTTCAAGCACAATAATGGTCAGACCATAATTCCCATTCCCAAAATATTTACCCATGATCTTTCTAAGAACCTGGCAGCAAATCCAACCTTTGGCATTCAAAAATGCAATAGCCCAGGGCAAAAAAAGAACCTATGTTTCACCAGATCCCATAGCTCTAAGAGTCCAGCAGGGCCAGGAGAAGAAGGTGTAGCAGACAAACTCCACCTAGCCTCCTGCATGGCTACCCTCCGTGGAGTCTGTGTTAGCCTTTCTTCCATATCCTTGAGGACTTTCTAAAAGAAATCACCTTCTTGTTGTCCTTGCCTTCAATCTGATGGTAAAGCAGAGCAAAAGAAAACCCCTTTCCTCAGTCCCATTTCATTCTTGGCCTCACCATATCTCTACAGAGGGATGTGTTTATTCAGGTAGTGTTGGGGATGTTGGAGTCTTAGCCTGGCGGGCCCGGAGAGACCTCACCCCAAGATGGCGCCTGGCAGAGTGCCAGAAGCAGCTGTCAGTTGACTGTCAGGATAGGCATCCTAAAAGAGGGCTGTGCCACGTCAGAGTGCATGCACTATCACGTCAGAGCTTGTGGCCTGAGAATGCTCCCAGGTGAGAGCTGTAGGGCTGCACACAGGCACCTCGTGGCTCAAGCCCTGATTGGCTCAAAGCCTACTCCCCTTCTTGCCCCCACTGCTCTCCTTGGGTCCTCGTGGGCGGGAGTCCAGCGAGGAAGAAGATAAGGTAGACCACCTTATCAGTAAATTCTCCCCTGGATTTCTCTGCATCACAAATAAAGATCTCTTGACTATAATACAAGAAAGCTGTTCTGTGTGCTTCAAGCAAAAGAGTGGCTATTGGAAAGGTGTGGGGAACTCACTGAACTGGGAGTGAAACTAGCAGAGCAGGGTCAGAGGGCAGGTGACAGCCAGGGGACAGCTGAGACACCCGCAATCACAGTCACTAGACGGGCCTTGCTGCTGGCCGCACAGCACTGGACACTTGATGCTGCCTCTGAAACCGGGACCACCCACCCGTACAGTTCTCTCACTGCCCCACGATGGTGTGTTGGCCCTACAGATGCTGAGGACCAGGCAAAGGCATCCAATCAGCCAGATCTGGGTCAGGAGACTGCACTCAGCTACCAAAGGGGCAAGAACTGGAACGTCTGGCCCATCTCAATTCCAGACTGGGCAGTGGGGCTCTGTCTTACTGACAGAGGCTGGGAGATGCCCCTAAATCAACAGGGGGTTCAGACTATGGTCAGCCAACAAATAAATGAGCAAACAACCTAACAGGCAAACTTTCAGAAGAGAACATATCTGAGTAAAAGGACAACAGATCCTTCGAAGGGACTGCATCTTCATTCTGCATAACCTTGGCCAGGTGACTTTGGAATTTGGGGTGTCACTCTGTTCACCTGTAAAGCACAGACAATATGGCCTAGATTTTAGGAGCTGCCATGAGAAGCAGAGATAATGTACATGATGTTTAGAGAAGGGGTTCAGAGAGGCCACTAATGGCTTAGTCTTATGGTTCAAACATGAAAAATGACCCCACCAGAGGAGACATGGCAAGGAAAGGGCTAACGCCTATTCATCTCGTTTTCTTTCTCAATAAGACTTAGAAACAGAATCACACACTCTTAATATATAAAAAGATTGGAAATATTACAGGAGAGGGAAAGTGGGAAGGGGAGGAGGAGGAAGGGGCTTGAGGTTGTGGTGAGCTTTCGGACACAGTCCGTTACTCAGCAGGGAGAGGAAGAGGCAGGGAGGAGGAGACAGGCTTGCCAACCCTGGGCCAATCAGAGTAGAAAAGACCCGGCAAGAGCTCCTGACCCCGGAGAGCGGGCGAGGAGAGACCACCGGGGCCCTTGGCTGCTGCAGTCGGCCAGGGATGTACATACGCAAGAATTGCTTAGAGGATAGTAGAAATCACTCCCTGGGTTTCCTTTTGGTTGAGGTGACTGACAATCCCAGTTTGGGATTGATGGGTTCTCCAGAATATTCTCTAGAGAGTGTCGGAGCCCTCTATTTCCAGGCGGGGACAGAGGAGAAGGCTGAGGGAGATCATCTCCGCTGGCGGGGACTTTGCAATGGAGGTGACCTCAGTAGCGATGCTGACTAGTGCGTCTGGTCGGCAGTCACGCACCCTGGGCCAGATGGATGCTGGCCTCTTACCACACCCAAGAGGAGCCCCGTGTCCCCTGGACGGCTCTCCTACGGGGCAGACCTGCCAGGGTAGAATGCATCTGGGATATCTGGTTTCTTGCTGGATGTCGCTGTGCCTCATGGAGATTTTTTTCCACCTCTAGGTCCACTCCCAAGACCACTGTGTCCAGTGCATCCTTCTGCCTGGCATGGGCAAGCTGACACTGCTCAGATTCATCTACATAGCAGACCCGTCTCCTGTGTTCAACACCCATGCATCCAACCACATGCATAACCATGGCTTAGATGTCCAGTGGTATCTTGACTCAGCACAGACCTCTTGACTGGATCCCCCTGTGTTACTCTTCTAAACCTGCTCCTCTGCCTATTAAGGAAAAATAAAGAATGGCTGCAGGAAATGAAAAATTCCAAGTATTACAAAAAGATACATATTTGGAGCTCACTATGTGGTGGGTTTTTTTGGTTGTTGTTGTTGTTGGTTATTTTTGGTTGTTGTTTTGTGTGTGTGTGTGTGTGTGTGTGTGTGTGTGTGTGTGTATGTGGTACTGGGGATTGAACCCAGGAACATTCTAACTCTGAACTATACCCCCAACCCTTTTTATCTTTTATTTTGAAAGTGGATCTCACTGAGTTGCTAAGGCTGGCCTCAAACGTGTGATCCTCCTGTCTCAACGTCCAAGTCCTGGAATTAGAGGCGCGCACGACCCCTGTGACGGGACAGCACATCCACGAGGACAAAGCCACTTGGCTCCACTCGGGGCCAGGCCATCTTGCAACCTACAGTAAGGCCATGTTCTCCTTTTGTCCTGTTGAATTTGAAATCCCAGTGGAACCTTTCCCCATTCACAACATCTACGAAAACAAGCAGCGTTGAGTAAGAAACTGGCTCTTTCCTAATGACTTGCCTTTGTCCCTCCCTCTAACTCAGAAGCATTATGCTGTTGTTAGCATTTCTTCATCAAAGGCTTGCAAAGCTGTCTTCATCTGCGGTGCCCTGAATTCAGGGTGAGTAGTTTATCTGCGGGGACATCCCAAGATTCCACGAGGGGGGCAGAACAGTGGAGCGGGGAAAGAAGAGCCCACAAAGTTCAGGACTGGGCTCATCTCTGAGCTGCGGGCACTGGGGCTCGTGCTCACCGGGGACCATGAGCCAGAGCCATGCAGAATGTGGTGTCCCCAAACTGCCCCTTCTAGATGGGGCACTCCCATCCCCCACGGCTGAGGCATCATGGAATCTGCTGGAGTCCGATTTCCTAGTTTTCTTTTTTTTTTTTCCAGGAGGCTTCGGGCAGGGGAGAGGGGATCCTGGAGGCAGAAAACAGAGAAACCAACGCACTGTCCTTGAGGTGAATGGGGCACATGTGGGGTGCTGTCCTCACAGCTGCACAGAAGCCACGGGGACAGAGAGAGACAACCCAGGACAGCACCAGCATTGTCATAGTGAGCTAAGATTCTAGGATGTGGGATCTGGGGCCAGAAGAGGCACTAGCTCCTGTTTCTTATACTTCTTAGGCTGATCCATTTCAGCAGGGGCAAGTCACAACATTATTATCATTATAATAATGATTATAATAATAATTAATAATAATAATAATAATTATTATTATTATTTCATGGTACTAGGGACTGACTCCAAGGACATTCTACCTCTGAGCTACACTCTCAGTCCACTTTTTATTTTTTTTGTTTTGAAAAGGGGTCTTGCCAATGATTGATATGTCGTAAATGTATATGTAACCCTGTTGTACTCAAGAAATGTATAAAAAAATCCGTGCTGAAAAATAAATAAATAAATAAGAAAAAAAAGGGGTCTTGCTAGGTTGCTGAAAGGCTCCCTAAGTTGCTGAGGCCAGCCTCAAACCTGCAGTACTCCTGGCTCAGCCTCCCAAGTACTGGGATTAGACGCATGCACCTCCCTGCCTGGCACAAATCACATATTTTGAGGATTCGTTTCTCTTCGTTTTTAGAAATAGGAAGGGAAGATCCCAGCCCTATTTATGCTAGATGGCTGTTGTCAGACCCTAATAGGATAATGTGAGGAGCTACCAAGTGTTAGGCAAATGCTATTCATTATCTTGACCACTTAACGCGCCTTCTGGGAATCGAGTATTTACGCTGGGTCTGCAAGCGTCCAATGCTCTGAGCTGCGGCGGCGGAGGTCCTTCTTGTCTCCGAGCAGCAAGGCACACACAGCCCTGGTTTCTCATCTGCTTTCTGTAGCATTTGCTCTTTCCTTTACCCAGGTCATTCCAGAGACCCCGAGGCTTATGGGAGTAAATACCTGGCTGAATGTGGCTCAGTAACCAGTGGCGAATAACACAGAGTCCAGGACTGAGCCCAGAGTCAGGGGCTTAAAGCGCTCTGATATTCGGCCAAGAAATCGAATAATCAATTATTTTATTTCTTCCTAAATAATAAATAATTTCATACTCTGCTCCATCCCCTCGCCAAAGGACCTTTTACTTTTTGCTTTGTGGCACTGGAGAGTCAAACCCAGGGGCATTCTACCTCTGAGCTATATCCCTAGCCATATATATATATATGTATATATATATTATCTTGAAACAAGGTCTTGTTAGGTTGCTGAGAGTCTTGCTAAGTTGCTGAAGCTGGCCTCAAACCTGCAATTCTCCTGTCTCCACCTCCCAAGTACTGAGATTACAGGCATGTGCCATCATGCTCAGCTCCGAAAGACCTTTTATATATCTGTTTCTTCTTTTCTCTTCTATTTTTTGAACAAGATGTACTTTTTCCCATTGATTTATTTCTACTCTTTCCTCCTCGCAGCCTATAAAAGTGTCGTATAAATGCAAGTCTAATGCTGAGAACAAGAAAGGTAGACCTGACATCTCACCCTGTAGCAGCAGTCATTTTAATTATCTGTACATTCATATAAACACATCCTGGAAAGCCCTTCTTTCTCTGTCATTTTGTGGTGATATACTTGGATCATTTACGAGTTGAAATATCTGAAATAAGGATGCTGCTTATGTTGTGGAATACAAAGGTGATTAATGCATTTACAAACTGCCCTAATTTACTATGACTAAAATGGCTTTTTAGCTGGGTATGATGGTACATACCTGAGATTCCAGTACTTGGGTGGCTGAGATAGGAGGATTGCAGGTTCAAAGATAGCACATGGAAACTTAGCAAGACCCTGTTTCAAAATCAAAATAAAATAGGGCTGGGGATGTAGCTTGGAGTTAGAACCCTGAGGAGGTTCAATCCCTAACACTCTCAGTGGCTTTTTAATTGGTAAAAAAAAAAAAAAAAAAGACTTGTGGAGGGAATTGTTCATTTAAACCTGGCTAAGGGAGGGGTGGGGTCAGGCTGGTTTCTATTGATCTACAATCTAAGTTGTCAAACCTTATGAAAATCAGTCCACCTGCTGATACTGCAGGGAGTGGCTGAGTGGAAGAGAAAATAGGAGAGAGGAAAGAAAACAAGAAAAAGAAAAGATGCTGTGTCAAGTATTTGCTCATCTCAAAGTATGGTGTGATTTTTGGAAACACCCACTTAGGCTCTAATTGTGTTTAGCCAATCTGGTCAATGAACAGTGGTGAGGGTTTTGCTGGATTGGTGTAATATCTTTCTATGTATGTGTTATTAGGGATTGAAGCAGGGGCATCCTACTGCTGAGCTAACCCCCAGACCTTTTTTTTTTTTAACTTTTTTTTAAATCTTGCAACAGGGTCTCACTAAGTTGCTGAGAGCCTTCGTAAATTGCTGAGGCTGGCCTCAAACCTGCCATCTTCCTGTCTCAGGGTCCCAAGTACTGGGATTACAGACACGTGACACCACACATGGCTCACATGGCTGGTGTAATACCTTTAAAAAAGTAGTCTTGCGATAGAGTCTTCAGGAAGTGAGTTTCATGGTGAGATAGTTTGATCTGTGAATTGAATCTAGATTAATTTTGAGAATGCTCTAAATTTTCCCTCGCTTGGCTACATGTTGACAATATCATGGTACTACCCTGATGTTTGTAGAGTCACAACCGCAGTGCTGAGAGAATTGACGACACTTGCATTATTTCTCCACCCAGGCTTTCTGCTCTTCTCCAGACCTCCCCTGGAGGAGGCAGGATGGTCACATAGTCTATCTAATGTTGTCCTACAACTGAAATGTCATGATGCACGTTTCCATCAGAAACCACACAGGCAGCGATATGACAACAATTTATGATCTCTCAGACTGTCTCCAAACGCTTTCCGTTCCCAGCGTGTGCATGACATTTCTATCATGTGGCAACTCGATGCATGTGTCAGGCCTTTCCCTAAATAAGATTGCTGGTGGATGATGAGGAATAGTGCCACGATCTGATCTGCGGTTTCCCACCCCTCCCTCCATATGCTGGCAAAAGTCGCCTAGCAACCGTTGTTATGGGCAACACTAGCATGTTTAGTTTAATTCAGTGGCAACAGGACATCTTCACTCTCCTGAAGGAGGTCCAAGTTTATGCCCTGGTGATTAGAAGCCCCTCACAAATCCACACCAGTGACAATCTTCCTGTGCCTGCCTCAGATTTAACCATTACTAGTAAATTTGCTCGTGTAAGGAGATCAAACTAGCCATTCTTGAAGCTACCATATCTTCTACGCAGGCAGAGGAGAGGGTTAGTGTCTGACTTTTATTACGAGGTAACTGCTTGGTCTCATTCCCTCCCCTACTTAATATTCACAACATGGACTTCAAAATGATTTCCAAACTGTGAAGCCTGGTACAAAAATAAAAAGTCAAAAAAGGAGGGAAAAAAATCTTTATTAAACCCCTGCTGGGATATTTTTCTCTTTAATGCACTTGAAAAAAAAAAAAAACTAGACCATTTTGTATTCAGATGCATCAACAGAACATGCAGAAACCGGCTGTGTCTGTGAGTTACACCACCCCCTACTGATTGATCCTCTTAATGGCTCAGCATTTTGCAAATGAAGTAGATACCTCTGTTCTGCTGGCCATTAATTCAGCCTGCATAGGTTTCTGCTGGTTTAATGAGAGCAGAGTATCTTCCACCAAAATGTAGTCCTTCCTAGCTGTATAATAAAATAACTCTATAAAGTAGCCCATACGAAAAATAGCCTATAAAATAACTTAAAATAGCACGACTAATGGAAAATTTAATTTCATGCCATTGGATTTATAAAATAGCCACTCACTTCCCATTCACAGAAAACAAAACAGAATGTATGCATGTATACTAAGCAAGGTCAGCTTTGGCCTGAGTTCTTAATATGAAAAAACTCAATAAAAATGAGGCTGGAACTCTCTTGAACCTGTTATTTGAAGGAGGTACTAGAATCTTCTTGCCATGGTCAGATTTTTTTTTTTTGACATCTTTGAATTCAGGTAAGGCTGAATATTAAACAATAATTAAGATTTCTATTTAGCATAAGATACATTTTATGATGAATATATTTTTATTTCTTGGTTTAAAAACATTGTATAGCTGTGCATGGTGACACACACTGGTAGTCCCAGGCTCTTGGGAGGCTGAGGCAGGAGGATCCCTTGACCCGAGTTGAGGCCAGCCAGGGCAACACAGAGAAACCCCATCTCAAACAAAAGGGAAAAAAAGGGGGGAGAAGAGTCAAAAATAGAAAAATTTGAAAACTAGAAGTACAGTGGCTTAAAGGACACCTGTGAGTTTAGACCCACATCTTCAGAGTTTATGCAATTTACATTCAAATTACTTTAGTAGCCAACCCAGAATTTCACAGTGATACTAACTCCCTTCTGCAGAGTATTAGAGGGGATTTGTGTTTCCTTCCTAAAAGGAAAAGCTAAGTGAGAATTAAACAGAGGTGTTGTCAGGAATAGAAATTGCAAGAATAAGATAAGGAGAATTATTGAGGTGTCTGTGTGTACATGTCTGGCTGGAAGTAGCTTGCAGAGGACCCCAAGACCCCACCATGAGAAAGATGGCAGGGGTTTCTGTAGGCAGAAGCGACGCCAGCCACTTCCAAAGTGAAGCATCTCCTTGCTGGTGCAAGAGGCTGCCTCGATTTAGGGCAAGGCCACCCCCAGGAGACCTCCTGTCTTCCTTGTGTCACCAGCGCGCTGCTTTGCTGGAGATGCTAAGCACACCGGGAGGAGGGCCCTGCGGCTGTTTGCTCAGACAGTGCAGAAGGACAGCAGGCTGATTGCACTAGTGGATATCGGGCTTCGGAAAGGCTTGCTGTTACCTCCCCACACCTGCCTGCAAGCCACTTGTGCCCACCGTTACAGGCTAAGCAGAACCACAGAAGGTCAGAACCTTCTCAGGCTGGGATGAAGAGATGCTGAAAAAGTCAGCTTTCCAATAGAGAAAGGGCATAGGTCAGAGTGAGAAGTTAGAGACAGAGTCCGCTGGTAGGATATCTGCAGCCATCAGGGGTAGCATGGAGGGTGGGGTCGGTGGGTGAGCTTCTGAAGATTGGGCCCTAATCTTCCCCACATGTTCCTTCTCCAAAGAAGTATGGAGTCCTGAGATACACCTAGCACACCTCTGAGTCAGACACTAACTGAAATCAAAAGCATTCCTCAAACTAATTTTATTCTCCCAAACCTCTAAGGACTGCATTTCTATATTAGATTTTGCAGACATGTCTTACACATCGTTGCTAAGGATCTTGAAGAAATGCAGTGATAGATAGCCCATAGGTATAGGTAGTATATTAATGGTAATAAAAAATGACAAAAGTCCAATAAAGACTCACAGAGGATAACTTCTGCATTCGCATGTCCTCTGTAAGGATTTAAAGTATAACCTGCACCTCTAGAGTGTGACCTCTGAACAAAATTACAAAGTAAAACAAGGATAAGGAAGCAATAAATGCCAAATTAAGCTGTGATAGATGGGATACAAGAGAACCCCGGTCCTTGGTACAAATAATGTGAAGCAAAGCCACAGATACTCCCAGGATCTTCACGGAGAGATCAGGCAGGGAGCTAAAGGTCAAAGCTGGTGGGATTGTAAAAAGGTGCAGCTGCTATGGAAAACAGAAAAGCTAAAAATAGGATTAGCATGTTATCCCTCAATTCTACATCTGGGTATAGATCCAAAATAATTGAAAACAAGGACTTCAACAGATACTGCAAGACACTCAGAGCAGTATTATTCATAACAGCTAAAAGGAAGGAGCAACCCACATACCCATTGACAGGTGAATGAATCAACAAAATGTGTGCATGCCTACAGTGAAATATTATTCTGCCTTAAAAAAGGGAGGACATTGAGATACATGTTACAATAATGGATGAACCTGGATGACATTATCCTAATTGAAATAAGCCAGACATAAAAAGACACATTTGTTCAATTCCATGTGTATGAGGTTCCTAGTGTAGTTAAGTTCATAGAGTCAGGCAGTAGAATTGGAGTTAGCTGGGGCTGAGACAGGGAGAATGCAGTGTTAGTGTTTGATGGGTATGGGGTTTAGTTTGGAAAGACAAAAAACTATATGTATATACTTATTGCCACTAAACTCTTCAAAATGACTAAAATGGTAAAATTTTATGCTGCATATGTGTATATATATAAAAACATAAAATTTTACCATTAAATATATATATATATATATATATATATATATATGTATCTACAATAAGAAAAGGTAAAAAAAAGTTAGCACTGAGACTGCAGTCTATTTACTTTCAGGACAGTTCTAAAAAGCAGTGTGGGCTGGGTGTGGTGGCCCACATTTGTAATCCCAGTACTTGGGAGGCTGAGACACAAGGACCGTAGGTTTATGGCCAGACTTGGCAACTTAGTGAGGCCATTTAAAAAAAAAAAATTAAACACGGCTGAAGATGTAGCTCAGAGGTAGAATGCCCCTGGGTTCAGTCCCCAGTAAAACACACACACACACACACACACACACACACACACACACACACACACAGAGCAGTGTAACCCTCAGTTGCACCTCTAAAATAAAAGTGACCATTTGGAGCCTCATTCCCTGCCTGAGACACAATGTCACACATGCATAAAAACTTTCCAACCTCCTCTGCATCAGCGAATGCCTTCTCTGTAGCAATGTATCCACAGAGCTGCATCTTGGGAGCTCAGAGAATAATAATTGACTTTAGGATATTCAGAGATAACTTTCCCCAAGGATGAGAGGGCAAGAGGACAAGAGACTAAATCAATTAGTCTGCTTAATTAGTATTAATTAAGTCTTACTTGAAAGAGAGTGATCAGGACAGAGCATGACCACCATAAGACAAGACAGAATGAGCTATGATGCTACCACACACTGACTCAGGCAGTGTCGTGACTCTTGGGCAGCAAGGACTGGAGACTTCCACTTCCCAGGCAGTAGGAGGTCTGCACATGGCCCCCGCATGGTCAGGTGGAGGGGTGTGACTAGCTAGGTCTGACCAATGAGCTGTAAGCAGAAGCAACAGGTGTCCCTTCCAAACTGAAGCATCTCATTGCTGGTGCAAGATTCCCCAGCGACCCCTGAAGACTGGCAGCTCTTGAGATGGTGGCTTTCCCATTGGAGGAAGGTGCTATGGGCAGATATACCATAGGAGATGCAACATCTGTGGCTTTAAACCATTAAGATTGTAGGTAATTTGTCACTGCAGTTTAGCCTAGTCCATTTTCACTATAAAACAAAAACCAACCAGACACTAAAATGGAAACCTTACCTATGTAGTCTATAATCCTACAATGCCCTGCCAAGAGATACCATGTACCCATTTTTTTTTTTTTTTTTTTTTTTTTGCGGTACTGGGGATTGAACTCAGGGGCATTCTACCTCCGAGCTATACCCCCAGCCCTATTTTTTATTCTTTATTTTGAAACCGAGTCTCATTAAGTTGCAGAGTGCCTCACTAGGTAGCTGAGGCTGGCCGCAAACCCGGATCCTCCGGTCTCAGCCTCCCGAATGCTGGGATTACAAGCGTGCGCCACCACACCCGGCTCCATGTACCCATTTTTATGATAAAGCAATTGTGGCCAAAATAGCACAGCCAGGAAGGCAGCACTTACAATCAAATGTAAATACACCTGACTCCAAAACCTGTGCTCTCCCACTGTAATGTAGCATTCCCTTTAATATTTGTGCTCAGTTTGACCATTAAGAACCATCACGAGCTATTTTCTGCGACCTCTAAATGGCCATAAAGTTTTCTTCCCAAGAGAAAACGATGGTTTCTCTGTGCTTCATTCACCTCTAGATAGCTACAACCATTCTGGAAGGACAGTTTTCTTTCATAAGCAGAGATCTTGGGGAGTGGGGTCTGATCTGGGGAGCCCCTTCAGCATGGGAGCAGTGGATGGGAGCCTGAGGCAGGTTCCTTATGTCCTTTGAGTACAGGATCTTGCACGGAAGCTTCAGCCACCCAGTGTCCAAGCTCATTCTCACTGCAAGCTGGCTATAGACACTGCGCACCCAGAGGAGGAGCCATGGGGTCCTGGAGTTAGGTCTCCAATTGAGGAGTGATACAGGGAGAGGGAGGTAAAATCAATTTGTTGGGAGACAAAACGTAATATTACAACTAAACACAAAACCTAACATTATTAACACTGAGAAAGTACTTTTCAAGTGCCTATGCAGGCCCAGGAAGAACTGGTTCAGAAACAGCTAAGTAAAACACACTTCTACACCCACACATGCACACACACACATGCATAAACACATATACATGTACGCACATGCGTCTTCCTCATGCCACTAATAGTTACTTTGACCATACACCAAGTTCACTAAGCGAATACACTAACACTGTTGCCAGTGGAAATGGTCGTACCGAAAGGCCAGAGAGGGAGGAAGTACCTGCCTCGAGGGAAACAGAGGAGAGAGGAAATATGGAGGCAGGGAGGGACTGAAACCATGGAGAAGAAGAAAGCGTTTGGAGGGAGGGAGTGGAAGGAAGGAGCGTGTCCAGGTACCAAAGCAGGAAAAGGGAGGAAGTTGCCACCAGGTAGTCACTTCCTAAGACAGCCAGCAGAGCTGTGCTGGACGAACACAAGTAGTTAGCGGCGCTGGGTCGCCTGTAGGGCTGTGTCAGGCTCTAGAAAAATTGTCTTCAAAGGAGGCTTTTCTAAAACATTTGGCTAGCCCTTCTGTTCTCTTTGCATGTTGCGTGTGCACCACAGTGGGCCAAGCATAATATAAACAGCGGCTCAGGTCAACCTCGCCCATCCCTCGTGGCATCCCCGGATACCAACTGCTGGCCGCACAGAGGGTCTAGTGCCCCAAAGACCGGGGGAGGCGGGGAGAGCCGCAGCCAGAGTCGCTCTGCTTCCTTTCTGGGACAGCGCAGTTTGCCACCTGCATGGCTAGAGGGGACTTCGGGGAGAAGCTCAGTTCAGTTGTGCTCCAAACTGTCTCCTCTGTCAAACTCTGCACCTGAGCAATTGGATTCAGGCCTCAGGCCCTGGGATATAGACATTACACAGTGCCTGGAATAATAGCAGACTGAAAATACAGCTCCTAGCGCCTGTCAAAAGAAATAAGATCACATTAAATTCTTGCCGTTTCTCTTTTCTGCTAAGCTAGGTAGGTTAACATGCAGATCAGATATGTGATATTCATTTTCTCTTCTCTCTCTCTCTCTCTCTCTCTCTCTCTCTCTCTCTCTCTCTCTTTCTCTCTCTCTCTCTCTCTCTCTCTCTGTCCACAGTCAGTTTTTTGGACTGTGGTCCAAAGATTCATGTCATAACCTGGCAGAAGAAGGTGGTATGAAAGACACATTTATTCTCTCCCTTTTAAAACTGCTTGGGAAATGATCCTTATTTAGGAAAAGTTCAAGTTAAGAAGAAGGAAACGAGTATGAGGCCTGGTGGGTGTGGGGCCTGCTCTGCATGTTGAAAGTCTCATTTGTTCTGAGGGAATAAAATATCTTGGGTGCAATTTTTAAAAATGCTTCCAAACATTATGTAAGAAGCAGGAAGCTATGTTGGACCTTCATACAAAATAGCATTTTCAAGAGTTAAAAAAAAAAAAAATATTGGCAACAAGTGGCTATCCATGGCTAAACTCTGTCCTAAGCCAAGTGATAAAACCAGTAAATTTTCACATAACTTTCCTCTGTCCTAAAACCTTCAGGCTGCCCTGACCCCACCGCCCCAGTGGATGTCGTCTGTTGCTTCCATCTGCTGTCTAACTACCCACACAACAGGATCTAGCATTAATAGAGCACTTGCTGTATGCTAGGCAGAAAGCCAAGTTCATTATAAACATCCCATTTTTATTCTCATATGATGTTATGAGTTAGAGAACCCCTCTCTGCCCAGATATGAGAAGACCCATCTTGTCCAATAAGATGTCCCAATAACACTTTTTATCTAGTTGATTATACAAACTCTTAATAAACAAAATGAATATGACTTAGAAAAATGTAATTTATCAATTCAGCTATACATGCATATTTTAAATCACATACTCTTTCAATAGTACACTAGTATAGAAATATTACCCTTTTCCAGTTTTACATATCATCGTACAATTTTATTCATCAATGTGTTCATTCTCAAAAGCCAATTTTTTTTTTTTTTTTTTTTTTTGCGGTACTGGGGATTGAACTCAGGGGCATTCTACCTCCGAGCTACACCCCCAGCCCTATTTTTTACTCTTTATTTCGAAACCGGGTCTCACTAAGTTGCGGAGTGCCTCACTAGGTAGCTGAGGCTGGCCGCGAACCCGGATCCTCCGGTCTCAGCCTCCCGAATGCTGGGATTA